>OX401408.1:33984411-34269411 GCA_947846245.1 Cerastoderma edule | reverse complement strand
AGAGTCATTCATGGAAATTATCTTTCAAAAAAATTGTAATCAACGTGATTTATCGTTTTTTTGAATTTATCTACATTTTACACAGTGCAAATTCTATATAAAGATCTAGCATGACTACACGAGGCTCAAACACCCCAAACTAAATGTCAGGAATTGTTTTAATCACGAACATCAGTTCACCACAACGTTGATTTTGAAAAATAATTTTCTTCATCTGAGATCATGTGGGAAACAGCGTAACACAATGACTTCAGGCTTTAATTATCTGTAGTAACTTGGTACATAGGGTAATAAAACAACGACTTTTGATAGATATTTTGAGTCACTCCGAAATACAGTGTACACATTCGCGTGTCACACCAATGTCTTGACACACGGTTGTGTGCTTTATCGCTTGATTGGTGTTTGAAAGTTAGATTAGCTTAGTCTGGTTTACATTGACAATCTTGAAACCAATACATCAAGGTAAAGTGAATGTTGTCGGTGTGTTTCAAATAAGGGAAATATAACAGTTGCTCAATAAGTATAATGAATTTGAAGCGTCTTCACATGTATAAAATACTTTGAACTGCGTCCGATCATTTAAAGATCAATAAAATCATTTCTCTGGAAACGCATAACAATGCGTAAACTTGACGTCTTCGAAGTGAAAGTAAAACAGCCTACTATTCTTGTTTGGTGAATATATCTTTTGTTTATTTGTAAAGTAAACATGGTCCAGTTTACTAATCGAAACTTTTTGCACCTTTTATGTTCGTCGGAAAAAGGGAGAAACTCGCATTATTGCGACCAAAAGCAGAATAAGACCTGTCAAAATACCATATTCAATATCCAATACGTTACCAAAAAACACATTTCAACACTAAAAATGTCCGAAATTTGAGGAAAAACACTGTCGTAAGTGAAAACTACATTCTTCTTACTGATAGTTCATATAACTTTGCTACATAAATGACGTCACAACAAGGGAGATAAGTCATTTACAAAAATCGATAAAGGTGAATAAAAGTAGTTAAAAACAACCTTTTTCGCTTCTGTATGAGAAAAAAACACATTGCCTCCGTCATAACGAAACCACAACCAAATTAAAAAACCTTGTTTAAAGAAAAAGTCATTCATCGGGAAATATGACCTTAAAGCGACACGACGATTTTGATCTCGCTCTACGATTCCTGCAATTATCTGTACGAAAGCCATTATGTGATATTTGTACAAAAATAATTGTGTCATAAAAATGAAAGATAAAATAAAGGTTAATCTGGGGGGTTTTAATTCATTCCCAGTGTGTTATAACGTTTTCTTATTAAGAATAAAATAAAAGAAATAAAAGAGGTTTAAAAATATGTTCATATTTCCACAACTGCGCGGGTGCTAACACGGCCGTCTTTCCAGTAGTCCAGATTATTGACTGCTACTTCCACTGGGGCCAGGCCGTGTGGGGAAAATACAGGACGCCTGGATGCAGCAAACTTACAACCAACGCAACACTGTGTACGAGTATCTCCGCCTGATCCTTGGGCTTCCCTCTCTTCTGGTGGACATCGCCGACCGACGTTTGAGAATATAAAGGCCAAGTTAACTCAGTCATGAATATAATAATGGCCAATCGAACCCATGGCGATGGGAACCAAGTTCGAAGGGACTATGGACCGATCAGGTTTGGGTCCGATGGGACCCGACCCCGAGCTTCACGCCCCAGGCTATTCCCACTACGCTCTAAACTCGAATGATACCAGCTGCCCAAAGACCTAATAAACCATTCGGAACACCTCGGCCATTTCTTAAAATAACCTCGGAGGTAATGGGGAGCCATTTTTGAAAGTAGGTCAGCAACGAAGGGCCAATCGTATCTACTCGGCAATCCCCGTAACAAGCCGGGGATTGCCGAAAAGAGTCGATTGACAAAATATGAAACAAAGATGTGTTGATATGATCATCTTTAATGAAAAGGGTAAAAACTCCATTCAATTGTGATATACAACCAATTTGTGTGTATTCAATAACATATTTAGTGCCTTTGTGCATTTTGTGTTATCCGCCGGAAATAAGGCGAATTACCCCAGGATTTCTGGTGTATTCATGTACTGCCTACGAGGTATATCTACCGACTTGTTACGGGGATTGCCGAGTAGATACGATTGCTAATAAACATGTTTATTAGGTCTTTGCAGCTGCCATTCTCCAACGCAGTGATCTCCCTTTTCATTTTGCCTAGGAGCGAAACAAAGGGAAGTATACACACAAACACGGTTTCGCAGCCATCTTGTTTTGCGAGTAAACAAATCGTCACGTGACAAACGCCCACTGTAATTGCATTGCGTAAAGGGGTTGTTCTACGAAAGATTTCTTCTATAACACCCCGAAAAATAAGAAATGATATAGACAGTTATAAAATTTGATAATTTTTCTATCATAAAACAGATCTTTTTCCTTATTTTTCATCCAAAATAACGTTGTACATGTCGCATTAATTATTGTACCGTGACACGTCGTAGCTTTCACTACTGCTATTTATAAGACGACGGGTCGTTCATTTAGGGCCACATTTAGTCCAAAAGAGCGTCTTACTTCTTAAAACATGTTCACCGAATGTGAGTTTACCACACAGTCCCTTATTTTTATCAAATCTTGTTCTTACAAAGAAAGAATTTCCACTGACTCACATGTGGTTTTACATTGGTTTGTTCAAAAAGAATCCTGTAGGTAGATTTATAATGTACGAAATTTTACTAAAACTCTACTAGTATAGAAAACTACCAATCCCCTGGGCAACAATTGAATTTTCTGGACTTTTCAAATGAAACCCGAAAGACCGCCTCCATCCAAGCACCAGCCTGGCTTGTTTACAAACATCACAACATTGCCGATTTTTTAAAGCATTTGCTCCAAACTCAGAAGCTTTCTGCTATCATATATATTCAATGAAAGTGCTTCTGACTAACCATTTAACTACACATGCTTCTGGATTATTTAGAACCTTATGACATGGCACAGGCAAATAAATGATTCAATATAGATGATGAGTAGGTGCTCATTTTGTCCAGCTGATTGACTTATAATAAGGCAATTGAGGTCTTTCAGAATCATCAAAAGACAGTTCCAATCAGGTGTATTCCCCATATTAGTTTGTTATGTCTTTTTTAATTCGAAATGTGGGCGACATTGGTGCAGTGGTAGAGCGTCGGGCTATTTTACCGAGGGTCCCGGGTTCGAATCCCTATTAGGCGAGGTGAAAATTCCGGACTAACCCACAAAACCTGCACGATTACTGGTTTAGTATCCAGGAAGCAGTCATCGAGAGTGGCTTTGAACAAGCTTTAAGCTTCCTTCACAATCGATGTAAAACAAATATGGTGAACTGGTGAATGGTGAACTGGAAATAGCTTATGTAATAAGCACTAAATACTTATTTGACCAAGGAGCAATAAAGAAAAATTCGGAAAAAGGTCACAAAATTCATTAACTCTTTCCTTCTAATTTGATTACGGGGAGATCTAACTAGTAATTACAGACAATAATTAAAAAAATATGAAAATCCAACTTGTTTGTGGTATTTGATAGAATATTTATGAGCGTTTTCTCAATTTTTAAAAAAAAATCTAAGGTCATCTTCTTGCGTACAATGTATCATCAACATAAACAAAACTTTGTTTTAAATCTGCCACTGAAACTGTTTTATCCCTTCAATTATTTATTAATTTCATATAAAAAATTATACCACTATCTTTGATTAACCCATTGTCCCATATGGGGATTTGTGAATTATTTAACTTCATATGCAAGAGCAATTAATATTTAAAAAGCAACATTTCCCCTCTGATATAAGTTATTAACCATTGTTAAAAATGGTGTTATTCTGCATTTTGCCGCTGTGGTTTTTCAAGTCATTTGTGAGAGGTACGGTAACGTGTGGTACAATGGGGTAATGGGTTAGTATTCACACAGATAAAAATATATAAAGCGCTACCAAATGCCTAAACTTGAAACCCTCTTGAGGCAGGACATCAAAATTCATTGAAATCTTGGCACCGAAAGGTGTTCGAACGCCGTATCTAGGAGACACAGATCATTTTGGTACTGTGTAGTACGTCGTAATCGGTTTGTTTACTCGCAAGCCTCGTTTCAAAATGACCTTCACCTTAAAAATGTTACTATTTTCGGCAAACCGTGTTTGTGTGTATTTCTGCGCAGACCAGCTGTGTTGCACAGGATTGAATATCTAATTATCGATCTTTCTGAATAGCTACGCTCTCACACGAAGGTACGAACGATAACTGTGCGAGTGAGATTCTCAGAGCAGGAAACCAGTCTGCTACTCTTCTATATCCCAAATCGCGCACCTTCTACTTCCTTTTTCCGGTAGCCCGTACAAAATGTCCACAAATATCAGCAAGAAGCGAAAGGTTTATTGATATTTATATACTTTTATGGGATTTTTTATCAGCGAACTCTTTCCCAGACACGTACAAATGCATAACTTTGCGTTTATGTACATATTTTGATATGATGCTGCCCGTGTTTCTTGATTAAAGTAGATTTGATAGGGGCATGTAGGCATACCGAAAGTCTCGCAACTTGGGCATATCAACAGAAATGAACAAATCGTGGTTTGGCTTCAGTTAGCCTTTATCCGAAAATAATGAACATTTATTCAAAACAGCGTATTCTCTAGTTTTGCGGTGTGTTTTTTTTTTACTTATCAAGTTTACATACATGATTGAAAAGGGGTGACGGTCGTTTCGGTAAATGACTAGTTCGGTAAAAAAGTAAACTAGAGTAAAAGGTCTGGCTGGTTCGGTAAAAACCTATACTAGAGAAAAGTAATTGTACATAGTGTATGAAATGTATTTGTTTAAGTACTTAAATTAGGAAATTCCTCCTTTAAACAACTAGTTTGATTGTTTTTAATTCTTAGGGTGAGACATTCCTACTATAATTGATTAATTTGAGTGTTTGCATTATAAAATGAACTGCACAGATTTTACTTTGATCAAGTCCGAGACATAGATAACATCCATAACTCTGGTCAAATCATTGATTGGATTTTGTGTGAATTAAAATGTTGCATGAAAATTACAATGTGTATCAAAATAGAAATAAACTATTTTGCATGTATGTAAATAATAGTAAGTGTTAATTAATTAACACTAAATTAATATGGGATTTAACTGTTGTTCTCTCTAGTATTGGGATTTACTGAACCAACCAGACCCTTTACTATAGTTTACATTTTTACCGAATTAGTCATTTACCAAACTGGCCTGTAATCTTGAAAAGACAATGCCTCGAGCTACATTTTTGTGATTTGCAAATTTTTGACCAAAAAACGGCACCAGTATGTCTATAATGGTGATCATGGACCGGTACTTGCTACGAACGTTTTTTTAAAGACCTCCTTGGGTCCATTCATATTTGATGAATGAAAAAAGCATCGGAAAGCCAGGGATGTGCTGTCTATATTCCTGCATGACCGCTATTAGATACGATGTTTTGTGGCTGCTAGTTGCCACCGATGTTATGATTCCACGCTCATCACTTGCACAGGTGCTTGAAACAATCTTCGATAATATCCCAATATATGCTCTATATACTATATAAGAGAAAAGGTATACAACGGCGATCTGACACCCGCTCCAATAAATCACCCAAAAGTCACTTAAAATTGACAGGATCTCAAAAACCTTTACTGCAGCGTGTCTAGGAATGATTTTCCTTTTCAAAAACACTTTTTGTGTTATCAAAATCCGTCAATGCAATCAGAAATAGCAAAGACTTTCATAAAATTCTGTGTAAAATTTCACCATGACATTCCTGACGTTCAAGGACCGGCAGGTCAAATTGTTGTTGTTATCTTCACTAAATGGAGTAGATAAATAACGTCATCCCATTGGTTAAGAAAACGGTGATAATTGCCGAATCAATTTAATTTTGACAACCAATGGGATTACGTCATTTATTCTCCGATTAGAAAAAGTAATGGCCGACTTCAAACGTCAAACAGTGCATATTTATTGTTAATATTGCAAATGTTAATTGTGTGTCCGATGCCCGATGTAACCGCATCATATCGAAAGAGAATGGACATATCTTTCGAAGGTATGTGGCTTTTGGATATTTTCGGGGAGGAAATAGTGAAAATATGCTAAAAACTACCGGTTTCGGGCATCCGTCTGGGGCAGGGCCTCCGCTGCCGATCGCCAATGTCGCCAAATGCAAAAAATCTCGTCAATTTGCGACAAAAATAACAGTTTTGCGAAAGTGTTTGCGACAAACCGTATTTACCAATTATGCATGACATAAGCGACCCGAAGTAATAGCCAGTTCCCGTACTGGAGTTATCGAGGCATTCTGCGTGTATAAACACAGGAACCAGCCCGGTAATGACCCGTATCTTTAGCAGTTTGCATGCAACCGAGTTCGTACACAAATGACTGTCACTTATCGGATTAAAGTTTAATCACTTCAATTGACTTGTGCGGCAACATCTGTTTGCGTCGCGCGTGACACATATCCCTGAAATGTGTGTATAACATTTTGACGCGAACGCATGATTGGAGACAATGTGAAAATTAGATGACAATTATAGGATTTTCCTTATCAAACACCGTCGGGTGTTGAAAATTAAAGACGGTGAATAACGTACCTATTTTAGGTATGTTGCTTGTTCATCACAATGAAGCATTTACTACAAAATCGGCGAGATGCATTCTCTTTATAAACTGACTGATTTAATGCAAATTGAAAAAAAAATAAAAAAATAGACCTTTTATTTTAACATTGGTTTCTGTCAATTCAAAAGCTTGTTTCATTTTTTTTTTATAAATCCGCTCAGCTCAATTCATACGAGTTATGTGTTTCATGTTTTTTTTGTACAATTTAGAGATATATATAGACAACCCTTATGGTATCTTTAAAATACATTTATATTAAACACAAAATAATGAAGCATGGGGGACCATTCTTGCTTGTCTGTTATCAGGTGTTATACAGTTTGACATCAACTCTTTATTGACAACAAATTATTTCTTTTGTAAAACAATTTAATTAGCACATGGGAAGCGCCAAAGACTTCCCCATTAAATAGTAGTTTATGATAAGATAAATAAAGTAATTAGCTGCTGTGCATAGATTTAAAACATTATAATGAACAAAAACCTTCTTACTACTCATTTCTAATAATTACCGTCAAGCCTTCAATTTGAAATTGGCTCAACTTTTGGCTCCACTTTCTTAAATTTGGCTCCAAAAAAATCCAATTTGCGAAAATGGTTGCGACAAGAAAAAAAACTCCAGGGGAGGCACTGCGGGGACGTCCGGAATGTCTTGTGGAAATTTTACGCAGAATTTTGTGAAACTCTTTGCTGTTTCTGATTGCATAGACGGATTTTGATAAAACAAAAAGTGTTTTTGAAAAGAAAAATCATTCCTAGACATGCTGCAGTAGAGGTTTTTGAGATCCTGTCAATTTAAAGTGACATTTGGGTGATTTATCGGAGCGGGTGTCGGATCGCCGTTGTATACCTTTTCTCTTATATAGTATATAGAGCATATATTGGGATATTATCGAAGATTGTTTCAAGCACCTGTGATCACTTGTTGGAGCAAAATCAATTTCAACAACCACATGATAGATAACCTTTTTATGATAACCCTAGCATAGTACTGTCTAAAATATCAAATCAAACAGCTTGATAGAAGCTAAAATTTCTTAATAAGTTGTATTTCTTAATTGTTGGTGAAATTTAGTGAGAAATAAACCGTTAGTTGCCATTTTGATTTTTTCGCAACTTCTCACACTTTCTGCTTTTAAAAGATGGTAATTACCCACTGAACATGAAGGGCTCATCCAATGAAAACATGTTTTTTCCCGCATTTTTTACAACCTTACTACAACTTCCAAATATGGAATACACCTACAGGTTTAGCTCCGCCCAATTTGGTTGTCAATTGTTGCAGGATAGTCCTGGATATTAAAAAGAAAACCAGAAGTGATGGATTTGAGAAATGAAATGTATAAGGATTACGAAAAATGCTTCTATTCTCTTAAAATAATAGAAAAATATTAACCTTTGGACTCTGAGGTATGAGATTATATGCATATGTTTAATCAGGTGAAGTTTTGTTGCATTTAGTTGCCCCATTTTTGAATTATCGTAGAGGTTGTGATACACAACTGGCCTGCTCCAAAGAGCTAAGAGGGCAGATTTACTACCGTGTCCCAAACAGGACACGGTAGTAACATTACTTCTAGACCCCTTTCAGCTTTAATAATTGCTTATAGTTCTGGAACTTGCTTAAATGATCTGTTATTATCACATTATCCAATACAGAAATAAAACCATGACAGTTTTTTATGACCAATTTATGATCTCGTATGTTTGGTACTGTCATACAGAGCAAATTAGAAGATCATTCCTCTCTGGAACTTGATCTGTTGTTTAAGAAGATACAAGGTTGTAACTTCTTGTGTCTGATACAGTCAACTCAACTGTTTCAGATCATTGACAGTTTGGGATCATCTTATGTTTGTTGTCAAATTTCTATGAATGCGAAGAAACTCTAGCCTTAAAAACTTTACAAGTCATTTAGCATATTCATTTAGCTCTTGACAAAAACCAAGATGACATTTCCACTTCTGGTAAAGCGATCACAATCAATTGGAACAGTTATTTAAGACCGAGACAAGTCACCGGAAGTAGACCTAATTTTAACGATTTTTTTCTTCCGCGATTTAAACGCTCATTTAAAAAGATAATATAATGTATTTATGCAAAATGTTCACGTTAAAACGGGTCTGGGATTGTATGATGAATGAAGGCAGGTGAACTCAACAGTTTCGGATCAACTCTTTGATTTATAGGTGTCATCTCAACGTTACTTCTGGTCATTCTCCTACGCTCTTTAAACCAAAAAAAAAAAAATTCTTTAAATAGAAATCTCACCAGGCATGTGTTTGATGAAAATGAAGTATTAATTGATGACATTATTTTCTGTTTTAATTGTCTCTGTGAAGTTAACCCGTTTTACAATAAATGATATGACAACGTGATTCGAAAATGTCACATTTGATCCGAAACTGTCGCGATGACCCCGGTCTTGTTTTCTTCAAAACTCAAAAATGGTAAACAAAAGCGGTAAATCATTGGTATATATAGATAGAGGAAGACTTTTTCTTTTAATTCATATGTTGATTTCTACAGTTAATGTGTTAACACAAGAAAAAGCGATCTTTTATCTTTTAGTGATCCTGAACTGTCGAGTTGACTGTATTTGGTTTGCCACCACTGTTCAACAACCACATGAAAGATAACACTCTTATGATAACCCTAGCATTATTTTGTCTAAAATATCATATCAAATGGCTTCATAGAAGCTAAAATTTCCTAATTAAGTTGCATGTCCTAATCTTTGGTGAAATTTAGCCAGAAACAGACCGTTAGTGGTCATTTTGGTTTTATCACAACACTTTCTGCTTTCCAAATATGCTATTAAATTACCCACTGAACCGGTAGGGCTCATCCAGTGAAAACACATATTTTTCCTGCCTTTTTTACAACTTCACTACAAGTTTTAAAAAGTGAATAAAGAATGATAAGCTCTGCCCTTTTAGAGCGTCATTTGTTCCGAGTTGACTGAATGATTAACCAGAAGTCTTGATTTTCAGAAATGAAGTGTATAAGGATAACAAAAGTGCTCATTTTCTCCTTAAATGAAAAAAAGAATCAAAATTTCGACTCTAAGGTATAAGATTTGTATGCCTATGTTTAATCAGGTGAAGTTTTGTCGCATTAAGTTGCTCCATTTTTAATTATCGCTTTTGTGATACACAACCCGTCTGTTCGAAGAGTGAAGAGGGTGCCGTGTCCAAGACACATTAGTAACATTACTCCTATTGTTCAAGGTGACAAAGCCATGATGTATCCCAGTAATTTTCTTTGAATTTGGGCATTCCTGAAAAATTCAAATTTTAGAGGTGTCGCATGGTAATATCAACCTATCTTTGTCTTGCTGGGCTAAATTTTCATTTCCCATGTGTGTTAACTCTTTCAAATTCAAACCAAATTTCCCCAGTATTAAGAGTGTTGCACCAGTAGGACTTTTCATAGTAACATGAAAGAAGCCTATACCATTGCGTTTTGATTTTTATAAATCGAGCTGTTTTCTTAGCCACACAAGCTTTTTGGTTTCTCAATGGAGGGATTTCAGCAATACATTTTCCTAGAACTATCAGGCCTAGACCTTGCAATTTAAATAAGATAGGCACTGCTCAGTTGTCTTAAGCTGGAGGTGAAAATACCCAGGGTGAAGAAATATCTGGGATACCACTTTTAATATTTGGGTGGATCGGTGTCTTAATTTCAAGCTGGCATGGGATAATGGTCTTGAAAAATCTGTCTGTGAGTCACTTTAAAAAATTGGTGTAACAAAGGTAAAGAAAATGAATTTACATGTGTGTTATCGTTGATGTATACTCTAAAGAATTATTATCAGAAGTTTTATTTCTGGTCATTGCTACAATGAAAAAGCAGATTTTTAATTAACATATCTTTATTACCTTTACTTTAGTTTGTAGCAGACGGAGTGTTCAAAGCTGAATTGAACAACTTCTTAACGCGCGAGTTGGCTGAAGATGGCTACAGTGGTGTTGAAGTGAGAGTAACACCCACTCGAACAGAAATCATCATTCTGGCCACCAGAACACAGAATGTCCTTGGTGAAAAGGGTAGACGCATCCGGGAGCTGACATCTGTTGTGCAGAAGAGATTCAACTTCCCTGAGGGCACTGTTGAGGTAAATTGTCCTAGATGATCTGGATATATCAGGGCTTTAATTCACTATACAAGGTACAGTCAAAAAGTTCCCGGACTGCTTCTGTTATTTTAATGTGGTATGCGATAGCGCCTTAATATATATATATCATTGATAAGAAATCATTTACCAATACATTGATATAACATGAGACAGTGTAAATTACATACTGAAAAATATATTTCATTTCAAACAAGCACAACTTATACCGTACGGAGCACATTGACGTTAAAATGTAACTTTATACACAGATCTGACGTTAATTTCGGTCACTTAAATCATTACTGTTTTTCAAAGTATTCCCCGTTGCATCAAATACTTTTCATGGCGTTTCAGCCAGCTGTGATAAATCGTATTATACCACTCTTTTTGGAAGTTGTGTACTGCTGATCTCATAGAGGATTTTAGGTCCTCTTCGGATTCGAAACTGCGGCCTCGAAGCTCAGCTGACTCTTTATTCACTGTCTGACCACTGGGTACGACATGTTGAAGGAGCATCCCTTGACTGTCCATGAAGAAAATAAACATGATTTTTCTCAAAGACTTCACAGTATTATCCTTCTTTGTTTCCTGATCAAAAATTAATTAAAGTTTCATTGGTTGTTACAATATGGTTTAAGAGTCGGTCGCCATCTTTCTTCCATCGTCGTAAAAAGGTTTCAGACGCTTCAATCCTGGTATGCATATTGTCCGCGGATAATAGCCGAGGGACCCTTCATGCACATACCTTACTCATTCCTAGGTCTTGAGATAGTATTCTATGGACAGTTCCATGACTTCGCTCCATTGTATCCGAAATATCCTCTATGGACTTTCATCTATCCTTCATTATAACACTATGGATCGTGGATTAGTGATTTCCCGCTGTCTGTCTTTGGTCTCTCAATACATGGATTATCATTTATGTCATCCCTACCATTTTTAAGATGCTTATGCCAGTTGAAAACGAGAGTTCTGAATACTTTCTTTGAGCATTGCTTCTTGTTCATGAATTTCAAAGTGTTCATTGGTGTCATATCCACCCTTACACATAACTTAATGACTGTCCGCTGCTCCGTATGCTCAAATGACGTCGGCCTTTTTTATCCACTATTTTTATCCATTTCTCTTTAAAACTCTGATTAAATGCGTTCTTCAGAGCGATAGTGTTGATTTTAGAAAGTTGTTTTGAAATAATGTGGAAATGAGTTCATGTGAAGTTTCGTCTCGATTTGGCGCCATTTAAGGAATAATTTTTGTGTTACACAACTGAATGAAAATGTGCCATTTTAATTTTTCCAATGTGCTCCTTAACCTTATCTGTCAATCGTTTGAAACATATTAATGAAAGAAAATAATAGTCATACAATTAAAAAATTATACATGTCCAGAGAAATTGAATAGCTACTGCAAATTTTAGCTCTATCAGACGTCAAGTATACTTGAAGCAGAAGCAGTCCGGGAACTTTTTGACTGCACCTTGTATAACAGATAACCACGATTTTTCTCTATTTTCCCCTAGAAATGAGCTTACCTCGTGGTTTTTCCTTTTCCCTAATTACCTAATTTAAAGACATACACACTCAAATGAAGTTTAAATAAGAAGTCTTTGAAATTTGGCAGAAATGTAGATTAAACCTTTACAAATACCATGGCAAATTAAAAAAAGGAACTTACCATACTAAAATTTTTACTAGAAGGTCTAGAAAATATGTATCTTAGGCATATTTCGGCCATTTTGAGTGGTCAATCTCTGAGAATTTCTATTATTGTTTGTATATCAGTTATTTTACACAAATAAAGGATTTTACTATTTTTAGACTAATAGTTTAGTTATATTGCACTAATGAAGGAATAAAACTAGTGAAAATGAAAATTATATGCACTTTCAGTGAATTTTTATTCAATAATGTAAGGTGGTTCGATAAATGCCCAAACAGAGAAATTGTCCATTTTTGGCATATTTTGTGTAAAAAAAACTGATATTTTGGAAAAAGTATCAATAAGAAATATAAATGCCCAAACAGAGAAATTGTCCATTTTGGGCATATTTTGTGTAAAAAAACTGATATTTTGGAAAAAGTATCAATAAGAAATACTTCATACGCGAGTATGTCTTTAACTATATTAAAATGGGTATCAAATTTCTCCTCAGATTTAAAAAAGGCCTGCGTTTGTACTTAAGCTTCAATTCATTTGAAAACCTTTGTTATGGATACTTATAAGCATTGTCTTAACCCTTTCCCAAACAATAACGACATTTGACCACTTTGTTGTAGGCGATTTTAGAAAACATTGTGGGAAAAGGAGAAGTTGCATGTAATGAGCAATTTTTCTTTTTCCCTCAATGTTTTCTGCCCTATCAGAAGAATATTTTCCAATTTCATCACATTTTGAAATGTTGTCGGCAAATTCTTTCGATTTGGTACAGTCGAAAATTTGTTGTTTGGGAAAGGGTTAACATGGCAAATGATTTTTTAACTGAAAAAAGATCTGCTCCAACACATTCTCTATTCAAAAAAATCAAGTCGAATATATTTGATAATTTCATAGGGAGGTCACTGCTTTGTCCTTTTGTTAAGAGGATTAGGTATCAACTGAAACTTTTTAGGTAGATAGAAGATATCATTGATTGCAATTCATTTGTCAATTGAGTTTACTTCAGGCGGTAATGTCCTTTTTGATTTCTCATATTGGGACTGCCAGAAATATGAAAATGGCCCAGTGGTTAAGTTATAGAACTTTTGACGCAAGGGTCCTTGGTTTTAATCCTCACAAGACACTGCAGAGCCCTGCCTAGTACCAAACTCCTCACAGTGATCTCCCTTTATGGGGATGATCACTGCCATCACAAATGTCACATGACCACCTACTTAGAAACGAAAATGGCATAAGATGGCGGCGAAACTGAAAAATTGTAATCCATTAGTGCTTTATTTATAAACAAAACCAAATTTGTTTTCAACTTAAATGGTCAGAAATCAATACAACTAAGATATCCGGTAATTTCTTAATTAAACAGCATCATTTGAATTTCATCCAAATCAGGATGAAAAATCTTGTGATGGCAGTGATCGATGCAGCGTAGCAAGGGGATATCACTGTGAGGAGTTTGGCCTAGTACTGGTAGAATTCAGGACGTCTGTAAAATAACAGGATTACTGTCGACATGGTGTGAAACTGTAATGTCAAAGGAGCAAATCTGTCACAAAGCGTTTTCATAAAACTTTGATATAGCATCTGGAACATGGCTTCAGATTGACCGCATGATTTCAAAATAGGGGACATTGTTGTCTACAAAGCTTGCTGGGGTGTCTCTTTGAGAATATGATTATGCTTGTCTGTTTCATAAGGATAGTAAAGCCTGATCAGTTACCTCGATGATAAAAACCTGTTGTATCTGATAACTAAATGACTCCCATCATAAAATTGAAAGTGTCCATGTTGACAGAAGATTGAAGCTTTCACTGTCAGCAATGCAGTGTTAGACGTTAATGTTTTTGAGAACTAGTCTAGTGACTTGGAAAATCTACCAGACCTGACCTTATTAGCACTTGATCACATATAAAAAGTGAAATGTACTGTATTGTTTTAAACATCTCAATGAATTAAATACGATATTAGGACTTTAGAACTCTGGTTTTTCTGGCTTTGAACCCATTCAATTAACACTTGCAACTTTCACTGGATTTTTCCGGCTACATTCCCTTGTCGAAATGCCTTCTATTAATAGATTTGGGTATTTCCATTAGATAAAACTAAACCAACATGCCGTCATACAATCTTTTGAAGAGTATTTTGTTCTTATTTAAGATAATGGTCAGAATAGTTTACTGGACAAGTTGAGCTTGATACAGACAGACATCACTAGACAGGACTATGTTCTAGCTAGTGGTCGCCTGTCAGTTGTAGGCCGGTGTTGAACCATGTCATGCATTTTTAGCTCACCTGAGCACGTAGTGCTCAAGGTGAGCTTTTGTGATACCAAGATGTCCGGCGTCCGTGCGTGTGTCAACAATTGCTTGTGAACACTCTAGAGGCTACATTTATGATCCAATTTTTATCAAAATTGGTCAGAATGATTGTCTCAATAAAATCTTGGCCACGTTCGAAACTGGGTCATGTGGGGTCAAAAACTAGGTCACTAGGTCAAATAATTTAAAAAGTTTGTGAACACTCTAGAGGCCACATTTTTGGTCCATGAAAGTTGGTCAGAATGATTGTCTCAATAAAATCTTGGCCAAGTTCGAAACTGGGTCATGAGGTTAGGTCAAATAATTAAAGCAGTTTGTGAACACTCTAGAGGCCACATTTTTGGTCCAATTTTGATGAAAGTTGGTCAGAAACTGGGTCATTTGGGGTCAAAAACTAGGTCACTAGGTCAAATAATTTAAGAAGCTTGTGAACACTCTAGAGGCCACATTTATGGTCCAATTTTGATGAAATTTGGTCAGAATGATTGTCTCAATAAAATCTTGGCCGAAACTGGGTCATGTGGGTCAATAACTAGGTCACTAGGTCAAATAATTTAAAAAGCTTGTGAACACTCTAGAGACCACAATTATGGTCCAATTTTTATCAAAATTGGTCAGAATGATTGTCTCAATAAAATCTTGGCCAAGTTCGAAACTGGGTCATGTGGGGTCAAAAACTAGGTCACTAGGTCAAATAATTTAAAAAGTTTGTGAACACTCTAGAGGCCACATTTATGTTCCAATTTTGATGAAAGTTCATCAGAATGATGGTCTTAATGAAATCTTGGCCAAGTTTGAAACTGGTTCACGTGGGGTCAAAAACTAGGTCACTAGGTCAAATAATTTAAAAAGCTTGTGAACACTCTAGAGGCCACATTTATGGTCCAATTTTGATGAAAGTTGGTCAGAATGATTGTCTCAATAAAAATGTTGGCCAAGTTTGAAACTGGGTCATGTGGGGTCAATAACTAGGTCACTAGGTCATATAATTTAAAAAGCTTGTGAACACTCTAGAGACCACAATTATGGTCCAATTTTATCAAAGTTGGTCAGAATGATTGTCTCAATGAAATCTTGGCCAAGTTCAAGACTCGGTCATGTGGGGTAAAAAACTAGGTCACTAGGTCAAATAATTTAAAAAGCTTGTGAACACTCTAGAGGCCACATTTATGGTCCAAATTTGATGAAAGTTGGTCAGAATGATTGTCTCAATTGAAATCTTGGCCAAGTTTGAAACCGGGTCATGTGAGGTCAAAAACTAGGTCACTAGGTCAAATATTTGAAAAACCTTGTGAACACTCTAGCAGCTATATTTATGGTCCAATTTTGATGAAAGTTGGTCAGAAGGATTGCCAAAATGAAATCTTGGCCATGTTTGAAAGTGGGTCATGTGGGGTCAAAAACTAGGTCACTAGGTCAAATAATTTAAAAAGCTTGTGAACACTCTAGAGGCCACATTTATGGTCCAATTTTGATGAAAGTTGTCCAGAATGATTGGCTCAATGAAATCTTAGCAAAGTCCAAAACTGGATCATGTGAGGTCTAAGACTAGGTCACTAGGTCAAATATTTGAAAAACCTTGTGAACACTCTAGCAGCTATATTTATGGTCAAATTGTCATGAAAGTTGGTCAGAATAATTGTCCCAATGAAATCTTGGTTGGGTTTGAAACTGGGTCATGTGGGATTGAAAACCAGGTCACTAGGTCAAATGCTTGAAAAACTTGTGAACACTCTAGCAGCTATATTTATAGTCCAAATTATCATGAAAATTGGTCAGAATGATTGTCTTAAAGAAATCTTGTTCAAAATGGGTCATGTTGGGTCAAAAACTAGGTCACTATGCCAAATACTTGAAGAATAACTCCTATCTGTACATAACAATATCAATACTGAATTTAAACAAAGGGTTCTTGTATCTATCATTTGGATGCAACCACTGGCATTCATCAATTCCAATGTTCAAGTATGCCTAAATAATAACCACATAATGAGAAATATAAATCATACTGCACACTTCGCAACAAAAATCTGTAAGAGTTAAATATTCACTTTCTGCATTGTAACAATAATGTACCATTTTAATGTCCAACATCAAGCAACTTTGTACATACTTTCAACAGTGAAAAACATGTCACTAGATAAAGGATTATAAAACCTGCTGAAAATTAAAATGATGCTTCTAACTTGTTCTTCAAATATATTGAAATAAGGTCAACAAAACTCAGGTGAGCGATTCTAGGGCCATTATGGCCCTCTTGTTTTAGTATACTGTATTCGTTTGTGAAAAGGTAATGTTTTTACTGAATTACCACTATAGATTTCTTTGTAATATCAATCCATAATTACTTTCTACTACGCAGACTTGTCACTGTATTTAACTTTTCTCTAATAAAGCTTTCATTTGAATTACCAATTTACCACCATTCCTGCAAAAAGTAAGATGAGTAATGAAACAGTTTCAGTGTCTCTTGTAATTAGGTATAACAACAAAAGCATTTTATGAAAAATTATGGTTTTGTTTTTCCCAAGTCTTCTGATGCCATAGATATTGGTAGATACACTAAACCCAAATGTTTATAACTGAGAGCAACAGAAAATTTACATTGAAAAGTAAAGAAAATGACTGAATAACTTATGACATTTTTAAACAGGGAACAGTTCTTATGTGGCTAACAAGATATAAAATTGCTTAATAAGAGAGCCCTATTTTTAGATCAAATCTTTTATGTAGGTAATGATGACTTTATTTTTCGTTTACAGCTGTATGCTGAGAAGGTAGCAACCAGAGGATTGTGTGCTATCGCCCAGTGTGAATCTTTGAGGTACAAACTCATCGGAGGACTAGCTGTCAGAAGGCAAGTAGCATTTTAACCCTTTACCAAATCCCAAATTTTCAACTGTCCCTATCCAAAACTGGAAGTTTGCAAGTGTGCAATTTTCTGCCATAGAAATGGTTTTGAAAACTCAGTTTACAGTTAATAACAATTAATCACATCAATCATATGTCGGTATCAAAAGATTTTCGCTTAGGGTTTCAGCTTTTTTTAAAAGCCTGTTATTTGCTTCCTGGACATGCTTGATCAAGAATTGTCTACACAGTAAACAAAGGGTTTTCTTGGAAGATTTACCTCCCTTGCTTAAGTTGGACGAAAGTTTTTCTTTCTTTTTTTAACAGTAACTGTTCGTCAAGAGTCGGCTCCTTAAATTTTATTGAACCGTATCGGAAAATATTAACCCATTTGATTTGGAGTGTTCTGTCACAAATCGCTGCATTAGACTGATATTTTGATTGCCTTAATTGGTATAAATTGGACAATTGTGATGGTGGGTCCGTTTTCCATTGGGAAAACTAAGGTTGGTTTTCTCTCAGTTTGGAAGAATGTCAAATCTGGTGATTGGGAAAATCGGGTCCGTATTCCAGACCTGGTTATATAAGGAGGAAAACCCCTGCCTTACATGATGTAGAGTCCGACTTAATATTTTTACAAGGCACTGTTGATAGGTAAAAGTTTCCTTCCTTTAGATTATTTGAATCATAAACATATAAATAATGTTAACACTTTCTCTTTAAAAATGAAATTGGTCAATATTTAGGTGAATAGGCCATTTTAAAGGGGTCTGATTTTAAAGTCTTATAAGAATCTTGCATTGATTGAAATTTTATTTGCCAACGTCATGCAATTCTAATTTCAACATGAATATTAAAGGGAGGTAAATTAAATAAAATAAATAACACTCGCCATTTTGTAAATTTGAATTAAAAATTGGACAAAAAGTTGGAAAAGTGGCTTGGTGAATGCACACAAATTTTTTCATGAATTACATTTAAATTTATTCTTTAACGAAAGCAAATAGATCTACAAATTTATTGGTTTGTTTTTTTCCATCCGGGATGCAATGATGCGTGTCCATGGGAATGCAAGGTAAACTTTTCCGAACACCCACATGACGATGGTATTTAAAAAAAAACCACACACCTCTTACTCTAGTTTAGATCATTGTTTACAAAATAAACCCATTTAAAGGTCTGCAATATTAGCAAATTTAATGATCTTTACCTTTTCTATACAGTTGTGAGCAGGGTTGGAAACAATTTAGTTCTATGTAATAACTTTAGACTACATAGAAAACAATTTATTTTAAAATGTTAAAATCTCAATTTTTGAGAGAGTCTCTAAAGTTTTCAACAAGACAGAATGTCTGTTAATTTTATATTTTTGTGTATTTGTGTGTAGGGCCTGTTATGGTGTATTACGATTCATCATGGAGTCTGGAGCTAAGGGCTGTGAGGTAGTGGTGTCTGGTAAGCTGAGGGGACAGAGGGCTAAATCCATGAAGTTTGTGGATGGACTCATGATTCACAGTGGTGACCCAATTAACCATTATGTTGACTGTGCTGTAAGACACGTCTTACTTAGACAAGGTAAACTTTTATCTGAACTAAGGGTCTGATCAGAATAACATGTCTTGGACACTGTAAACATTTATAATAACTTGTGGTCTGATCAGAATTACATATATGTATTATTATATTATATACTATATATTATATACTATTATATATATATCTTACTTAGACACGGTAAACATTTATCTTCTCGTGGTCTGATCAGAATAACATGTCTTAGACAGGATATACTTTTATCTGAACTAAGGGCTTGATCAGAAATACACGTCTTACTTATACAGGGTAAACTTATCTGAAGTAAGGGTCTTACCAGAATTACACGTCTTAGACAGGGTAAACTTTTTTCCAAACTAGTGGTCTGATCAGAATTACAAGCTAAGACACGGTAACCATTTATCTGAACTAATGGTCTGATCAGAATTACACGTCTTAGACACGGTAACCATTTATCTGAACTAGTGGTCTGATCAGAATTACACGTCTTAGACAAGGTAAACTTTTATCTGAACTAAGGGCTTGATCAGAAATACACGTCTTACTTGGACAGGGTAAACTTTTATCTGAAGTAAGGGTCTGACCAGAATTACACGTCTTAGACAGGGTAAACTTTTTTCCAAACTAGTGGTCTGATCAGAATTACAAGCTAAGACACGGTAACCATTTATCTGAACTAATGGTCTGATCAGAATTACACGTCTTAGACACGGTAACCATTTATCTGAACTAGTGGTCTGATCAGAATTACACGTCTTAGACAAGGTAAACTTTTATCTGAACTAAGGGCTTGATCAGAAATACATGTCTTACTTGGACAGGGTAAACTTTTATCTGAAGTAAGGGTCTTACCAGAATTACACGTCTTAGACAGGGTAAACTTTTATCTGAACTAAGGGCTTGATCAGAAATACATGTCTTACTTGGACAGGGTAAACTTTTATCTGAAGTAAGGGTCTGACCAGAATTACACGTCTTAGACAGGGTAAACTTTTATCTTAACTAGTGGTCTCATCAGAATTACATGTCTTAGACACGGTAACTATTTATCTGAACTAATGGTCTGATCAGAATTACACTTCTTAGACACGGTAACTATTTATCTGAACTAATGGTCTGATCAGAATTACATGTCTTAGACACAGTAACTATTTATCTGAACTAATGGTCTGATCAGAATTACACTTCTTAGACACGGTAACTATTTATCTGAATGAACCCTTATATCGCCTCATTTTCAAAGTGTATGCTACTGATCAAAATTATAATTAGAGACAATGACTATTAAAAACTTGCTAACTTGAAGAAGACTTGGTTATTGAACCATACACCTAGTTGCATTTTAATCTCTTAAAGAGAATAAGGAACTGTTAAGATGCATATGGACACTTTATATATGTTGCTACATCTAATATTTTAAATAATTATTTCTTGGGAAAAAAAGACAATTGAAGCATTGGTTTATGTGCATCAATTGTAAGTTTTGAAAGTCTAACAATGTATGGTTAAGTTAAATGTGATCCAATTTCAGTTATGATCCAAATGGTTGAGAGAAGTTTGAAGGTTGATGAATTCTGATGAATCATTTATCTGAACTAATGGTCTGATCAGAATTACACTCTTACTTAGACACAGTAACCATTTATCTGAACCAAGTTTCGATCAATATATAATTCTTATGATATACTTTCCTCACTAGTACTGGTGAAAGTTGTCGAATACTGTTGACAATGCTTTAAAACCCCTTATGATTTCGATGGTTTTTTTTTTAGGTGTACTTGGAATCAAGGTGAAGATTATGTTGCCATGGGATCCCTCTGGTAAACTTGGTCCCAAGAAGCCTCTGCCTGATCATGTGAGCATTGTGGAGCCCAAGGATGACCCCACTCCATCCCAGCCCTACAGTGAACAGAAGGGTGCCAAACCCACGGATGTTGGCCCACCCGTTCACATCATTTAAGTTAACAAGACTGTTTATGAAAAATAATACATCATAGAACCAAGAAATTATGTTCGTTTTGCTTTAACCATTTCAAATTTCTTTTTATGCTGAAACACTTCCCAACAATATGTAAGATGTAACTTTTTTGTTAGTTTGCACTTATCCTGCTTTTTTAGAATTAATGCAAATTAAAACTTGTTATGGTCTTATCCTGAAATCACATATGCCCTCTCCCTCCCAGTGAGGGATGTTATTTTTTATGAGGAATGCCTTTGGTTTTACCCGTCTTGTCCAGCCCTTATGTGGTCCTCCATCATTAAGAGTAGGACATTGCAACATGACTTAAATAATGTTGAGGTGCCCTCAAACCCATACAAATTAAATAAAGATGGTTGTTGGGCTGTGAATGGCAGTTTCAGTTAATGGGGATTTTCCCCACTAATGTAACTAGCAATCTATCAAATATATCGTTGGAAATGTCTATTATGTGTCCATAGAGAAAGGACATGTACAACTCTTGGATTACTCATTTGGATCAAATGGTTAAAAGGACAGAATCTGAAATCACAGCCCCTACTTCCCATAGATTCAAATCCCTGTGACAGCATTTGGATTTTCATATGGTCTCCAAACTGGGTTATTGAAAGCGGATGTCTTAACCCAGCATGGCCACTCCATATGATCAGTTGAGTTTCGGTTACGTCCATCATAAAGAATCTCGATTCTGAAATGATGTTGATGGGAATTAAAACCCATTGTAAATAAACATACTTGGATGGCTATTTACTGAGCTGTTTAATATGGTCTTGTGATGAGGATTCTTATGTAATTGATACATAAAGAACTGATTATTCTGAGATCAAGATATACCTCGTATTGGAAATAGTTACGGTACTCCACCCTTGATGGAGGAAAGTAGATTTAACAACAAATGAGGGTAGTATATCACAAGAATTATATATTGATCGAAACTTTATTTGTAAAATTGATAAGGGGAGGTAATGACTATGGATGAATCAGATTTGATAATTATTGGCATTCATTTTGTAAATATAATTTCAAAATTGGAAAAGTGGCTTGAAATGATGAATACTTCATATTTATGTTTCTATTTATTCTTTATCCAAAGCTATTATAAATTGTCCATCAGGGGTGGAATACCTTAATAATGAAACGAGTATGTATGGGAATTAGATATTGCCGTTAAAATATTCGGTTTTGAACTTGTAAATATAAAGTATTTATGAGAGTTTATTTTCTCAAATAAACTCCTGTCGAATGAATCAAGTGTACTTCAATACAAGCTCTGCATTTTTTCAACATTTAGTTTTGACTTGCAAACTGTTGCATGTGTATTTAAATACCTTAACCAGTCACGAGAATAAATGGAATTTAGACCCTAGCCCGTAACTATTACAGCGTACAAGGCCTAAGTTGACAATTCAAAGATTCAAGTTGTGCCAACTTTTCTACCATGACTGTCATGGACATTGGTGTTGCTTACTTTAAGCATGTGCCTACACTTTTATTTCAGAAAGCAAAAACAAACACAAAAATAGAGAACCCAACTGAAAAGGTCTCTATTTCCTGCTTAAACAAAACAATTTTTGTGCTCTCAAATGCATGGCAAAACGCACCTAAGCTATTTCAAACATTTTTTTCACGGGTAGCATGCCACCGGACCCCCTAGAATGACGTGCCTACATATTAATTTCAGTCAAGCTACGACCCTGGTGGAAGAATATCTTCAATATGTGAAGTATTGAATCTTTTACACGATCTGATGCAGAGGAAATCGCTGACAAATAAATAGAATGATTATGGATTCTTCGCAACATTGTAATACGTAAACATATTTTTGTAGTCTGCTGTTCTTTTTAATTATGACTCATCACATATTACGATATGGGGGAAAGGGTAAAGCAGGAAGGGAAGATCAAAAATATTTTTTTTTTAACTCTTAACCAAATGCCAAATTTTCGACTGTCCAAAAATAAAAGTTTGCAGACGGGATTTCAAAATGTGATGCAATTGGAAAGTACTCTTCTAAAAGAGGAGAAAAGATTGTGGGAAAAGGAGAACACTTACTCGTTGAGAGCATTTTCTCCGTTTCCCACAATATTTTCTAAGGTCGTCTGGAACAAACTCGTCAAATGTCGTTATTGTTTGGTAACATTTAACCATTTTGTTGCAGACGAATCTGAAAAATATTTTGGGAAAAGAAGGAATTGCTCGTTACAAGCATTTTTTTCCTTTTCCCGAAAGGTTTTCTGCCCTTTCAGAAGATTATTTTCCAATTTCATCACATTTTAAAATGTTGTCTGCAAACTCTCCCCATTTGGGACAGTCGAAAATTTGGCGTTTAATAAAAGGTTAATGAAAGATCGCAAAGAGAGTAGATCATCGTTCACAAAAGTAAACACTTTCCTATACATGGAGGAAAAATGTTATGAAAGGGGATGAGAAATGTATCAAAAGTCGAGTTTTATAGTGTTGTCATGTTCTATCGATAGGATATAGCAGGGGCGTAGCTAGAAGTAATGTTCCTACCGTGTCCTGTTTGGCAACCAGATAGCAGCCACAAGACGTTACGACATCGTATCTAGGGCGTAGCCAAACCATTTAGTATGTGTACGGAATTTCTTTCGGACCTGACTGCGGTGTTTACTTTTTATTTTTTTCATATTCATGGACAATGTGTACGCAGTTGCGTTTCTTGCGTACAGGTAGCTCTGCGCCTGTATAATTGTTTATTTGGTGTATTCTAAATCTATGGGACAGACTTGTCACCTATAGAAAACAAGCCTGCTTTTAAAGATGTCTTTGGTGATATTCAGAAAAAACAGGTATGACACTCCGATGTGCCAGATGTTTTCCAGTAGAAAAGAGATGCAAACATCTGCAGACATTTTTTTACTTGAAGAAGATGACTTTAGGAAGGCTTTGTTAAGATGTAAACGAACCTTTCGGTTATGCTGTCATATGTGAAAAGAATGAAAAGGCATTTGTGACAAAATGAGACATTGCTGTGACAATGCATTTTGAAAGATTTTGTCTGCTGCGAGACACAAAAATGTGTCGCAGGTTTGTTATGTGTTCAAATGTGTATGATATTCATAAATCAGATATGACACTCTGGTGTATAGTCTAGATGTCAAACCCTGATTTTTAGGTTGACCTGGATTTATAGTACGCATAAAATGTTTTGTTGTATTATTGTTCTCCAACATCTCTAGAATCAAAATCCATCGGATGCCACCTTGGCACCATTGAGCATTTTGCTAAAAATCCAAAATGGCCGCCAACATGGCTGCCAAAAGTACAAAATTTCCTATATCTCTTATATTTTTTAATACTCATCTTTTTTTCACTTAATTACATGTTTAGGTAAATATCAACATCCTGGTGACATTTAGTAGTAAAAGAAAAATGCTCTTGCTGCAAAAAGAAAAATACGGCTGCCAAAATGGCGGCAAAGATGCTGACCAAAATGACAGAAGAGAGGTGTTTCCACTACAATTTTCAAATGTCACGTGGTGTTGAAACCTTAGCAAAAGCTTCTAATCAAACTTTATGTGATTTTGGTGCAGCATGCTCCTATGATGATTTTTGGGTTTGTATGGTGTTTAACACCGTTTCAACAATTATTCAGTTATGTAATGGCTTCCCTTGATCCACCAGTACTAGGCTAGGGCTCTGAAGTGAATTGCCAAAAGGCTCGCTCCTATGATGAAGTGCTTCATTTCAAAACATCAGCAGTTAGTACAGGATGTAGAACAGAGATATGTATTGCCTTGTAATTGTCAGGGGCTGTTGTTACGCTGCAAAAATAGTTCAGTCATATTGAAATACCCGGCTGATAATATATGGCGGAAGTCAACTATCAACAAGGTTTTGCCAAGTAGAACCATTGGCATTCTCTAATATAAGTCACTCTTGTGACTTATCCTCGGGAAAATCCAAAAGCACTGTCAAAATCCATATTGAAATAAAGTTGCAAAATAAAATAAAATTATTTCAAAACTGGTCGCGAAGACATAACTTTATTTCAATTTGCTAACAACCCGTTTTGAAGTAAAATCGCAAATTGAATTTAACTTTTCAAAAATGAATTAGATGTTTAAGATATCTACTCCAACTGACACATGTGATGACTGAAGCCAGTTTAAGGTTTTTTTTCCCCGATAGTCTGTGATGAATTCTGCCCATAAATGACCGTAAATACTCATCATAGAAAATATGTGTTTAAGTCACAATATAACCTTCAAGTCATGACATTGCGACTTTATGTGTCTGAATGATGTCTAAGAGTGATTTTCATGAAACAAAGACAAATTTAAACCATATAATAATGCAAATCCAAATTTCAAAATCATGTCGCAATGACATAACTTTATTTCAATTTTCGATTTTATTTCAAAACGGGTTGTGACAAAGCACAACTGTTGTGATATGAACCCCACACGAACATGTTGATTTCAAGTTCTCTGGTCGGTCTTACTAAAAAAGTGTGTAAGACAGGGGGGTAGCTTGACTGAAATGAATCAGATGAATGTGTAGGCACTTTATTCTGGCGGGTATGGGGCATGATCCCTCGGGGAAGAAGTGCAGTCTGAAATCGTGAGGTGCGTTCTGGCATGTATTTAAGAATACAAAAGTATGTTTTGTTCAAGCAGGAAATAGATGTCCTTTCTGCTGCGTTTTTTTTCCTTCCTGAAATAAGAGTGTTACGCGTTCCTAAAAAAGATACACCAATGAAATCTGTTCATACAAATTTTATTTCTGTGTCTCACAAAGATTGTCTAAATAATCGCAAACGTATGTGTACGTTTAATACCGCATGATTCGTAGTAGAAAGTTAAGCTCTCTACGCATGTGTAGGGTCACAGTTCAATACACTTTATAGAGTTGTCATTCGCTCCTATATTAACTCATTAATACCCAATGTACATTGTGAATATTCTAGCAAAATTTGTTAGGGTGCAGGTTGGTGATTTTGTCAATACAGTTGACTTTGAGCACAGAAGCGGTTTTGTAAGTCAGTCAGGAGACTACCTCTCATGAAAATTCTAATGCCGTCACCGGGATTTGAATCACATAGATGGGTGTGCATTGTCATTGTGATAACAAGGTCTGTACTCTAATCACTAGGCCAAGGAGGGCCCTCTACTTGGCTCGACCAGCCCATGTTAACAGTAAATTGGGTGTCTTCCTCCAGCGAATATGAGTTATGTAGATCTATACCATGTCTTCTATCAGCTTGGCATCGCTTACGATTTTAACACTCTTACACAATAACGACATTCATAATTAATATGCAACATTCACATCAAAATGTTTAAAAGTTCATATAAACATTGTAAATGTTTAAGAGCCTAATCACATCAAAATGTTTAAAAGTTCTTGTAAACATTGTATATATTCAAAACCTCAAGCACATCAAAATCTTCAAATAAATAGGGTCAATGTTAAAAAGCTCATATAAACATTGTAAATGTTCAAGAGCTCAATCACATTAAACATGTTCTCAAGCTCATATAAACATTTGAATGTTCATAAGCTGATAGTAACATGGTCAATTTTCAGGAGCTCAATCACATCAAAATGTTCAAAAGAGCATATAAACATGGTCAATGTTTAAGAGTTCAATCTCATTAAACTGTTCCAAAGCTCATATAAACATTGTAAATCTTCAAGAGTTCAATCTCATTAAATTGTTCATAAGCTCATTTAAACATTGTAAATGCTCAAAAGCTCAATCTCATCAAACATGTTTTAAAGCTCATTTAAACATTGTACATGTTGATAAGCTCACATGCAAAAGGGGTTGTTCTGCAAAAATAAAATAAAATGATAAGAACACAGAAAAACATATTTCTATAACTTTTATTCATTTTAATATTGTGAAGTTCACAATACTAATTGTTAACAATACATATAAAGGAGACATAGGAGGATGGGCGGGACCTTTTAAATCAAGATGGCAATACACTGGTCTTATATCAAATATCTAGCATAAACTTTTCTTAGAAAACACAATTGCTCTCTTTTTTAATCATATGGTTCTTGAACCACTTGCCCATAAAGTATCAAGAATAACATTTTGTTTGGAATTGAATAAACCCTTAATTCATTGTACATCACTTTAGAAGGTTATGCTGCAGAAGACTTTAGAAACAATAAGACAAAAGGAGAAACTGCTTGAAGCTATTCCACTTTGTCATATTGGTTTCTACATACATGAATAATCTCAAAGAATACTTTATTTCGTAAACTTAATCGTTTTTGTCTGCTGCGATGATACTTCTTCGAATTTGGGCAATCAAAGATTGGCACATCAAATATTTCAAATTTGCAACTTTTTTAAAAATAAATATATATATATATATTTTTTCATTAGGAAGTAAAATCTCATAAATAGATTATTGCGACCCTCACTAAAGAGCCAGTCAATCTGCTACTAGAACACGCTTAGATGTTAGATACATTGAACCAGTGCATGCCATTTGGCTTGATATCTATTACAAGGTGACAATACAAATAACATAATGAACACAACAGTACAGTGTTTCTTTGTTCTTTACTAACCCAATCCCACATTTGAGATATTCCGACTGCTTAAAATAGAGAGCTAAAAAAAAGGCATAGAAAAATACATATTCAAAGTAATATTGTGTAGAAATTATTGTGACAAAAGAATCAATGGCCCTATAGGGGAAAGTATCCCATTGTCGAATAGGTTTATAAAGCAGATGCGTAAAAGTGTGGAATTATGGAGTTAAAGGTAAAACAGACTGCTTCCGATTTGTAAAGCGTAGGTTAACTTAAAAAAAAAAAAAACCTGCAGATGACATATTTTTACTTGAAGCAGACGACTCAAGTAAAGCTTTGTTAACTTAAGTGAAAAATCTTTCAATTCTGCTATTGCAATATGTGAATAGGTTGAAAAAGCATTGTGGCAAAAGAAGAAACTGCTTGTGACAAGCAATTTCTTCTTTTGCCACAACACTTTTTCAAAGATGTCTGCTGCAATATAGAAAAGTGGGACTAAAGGCAACAGTGGGACTGGCCATCATAGGTAAACTCATTTATTTTGTTTTATCTAAAACTTAACCCTTTCCCAAACAACAAATTTTGAACTGTCCCAAATTGAAAGAGTTTAAAGATGACATATCAGAATGTGATAGAATTGGAAAATAATCTTCTGATAGGGCATAAACATTGTGGGAAAAGGAAAAATTGCTTGTTACGAGCAATTTCTCCTTTTCCCACAATGTTTTCTAAAGTCGTCTGCGACAAAGTGGTCAAATGTCGTTATTGTTTGGGAAAGGGTTAACTAGATTTAACTAATCATTATATCAAAAGGTCAGTTTTAAATTCTATGTGGTCTTTGATTTTTTATAAAAAGAAATAATAATTGAAGCAGAAAATTTGAGTTAGAAAAACTTCTCCACAATTCATGAATCCTTAATTGTAACCTTTTTAGTGTATGTGGCAGTATCAAAAAGTTTTGGCTGTGTGCTCATAAAAAGGGATAAATAACCATAAATTATATAAATAACTGATCTACAATATTTATAAGTTACATTTACATTTAGTTCACAAAGGAAGTATATGTACAAAGAAAGATAGAATTTATATATGTATATTCTAGTCTAGCTAGAATAGTATTGTTTAAAACAACAATCATAATTTATATACATTTATTTTTACATTAATATTATAAACTACGATTCATAAAATTATCTAACATCTTACTTCATTTAAACATATGCTCATTTAATCTAACTGTAGTAAAAGTTTAAAGATACCACCATGCCCTACTTGTCCAAGTGATTATGGTGAAAGACCCAGAACTCCAGGGTCCAAGTCACTTCAGAGCCCTAGCCTAGTAATGGCAGATCCAGGAAAGCTGATACATTACTGAAAAATTGTTGATACGGTGCTAAACACCATAAATATGTGGTGTATCAACACATTCTATACTGTAGTTCATGAGATACAAACGTGCATGTAAAAACATAACCAAGATTTTCTAAGTACAAAAAGCTGTATAATTAACTTAAATTCAGAACAAGAGATATGAAACTTGGTCAGGGACCGTTCATAATGGCACTGAACACATATGTGATGTATCAACACATTCTATATTGTAGTTCATGAGATACAAACTTGCATGTAAAAAACTTAAACAAGACTCTCTAAGTACAAAAAGCTGCAAAATTTGCTTAAATTCAATACTAGAAATATGAAACTTGGTCGGGACCGTAGATCATTACCCTTAACCCATGTGTGAACTATAAACCCATTCCATGCATTCATTCTTGAGATACAAATTTGCAAGCAAAAACTTAACCAAGATTTTTCTAAGAACAAAAGGATGTATAATTTGCTTAAATTCAAAACAAGAACCTTGGTCTCGGACCTTGAATTATTACCCTTATCACATGTCTGAAGTTACGACCCATTCAATACAGCAGTTATTGAGATACTAACTTACATGTAAAAACTTAACCAAGGGATGACACCGACACCCTGGTGAGTAGTTACGCTCTCCTAAATCTTCGAACTGATGAGCTAAAAAATAAATATACTTCTGTGGAAAAAGCAAATGTTTCTTGAAGATCTTTGAATATTGAAAAAACATGGTCAGTAATAGTTTACATAATACCCAGGGTTTCTACACAAGACTGTAGCAATGGTAACTCATTCACAAAGTATAGTCTTGAACTGAACCCACAATATTAAATATGAGTGAATCAATGTAACAAAAGAAAAAAGAAGTTCATGCTTCTGGACATTTCTATTTCATTGATTTATCGTTGGTTTAACATCACATCAACCAAATTTCAGTTATGCTGCAATTCCAAGCTCATTGAATGATAGAGAAAGGCCCAAACCTTTATTGCCAATAGGGCTAGTCATTTGTAAATTGACGGCTGGCCTGTGATATAACCCTTTGGCTACTCTGAGTACCTTTCCTCATCAAAAATTAAGCAGATGTTGAAAATCAGACGACACAAAGATTTATTTCTAGAAAATTACCAAGCATTGTAAGCGTTAGAACATGTGCTTTTTTATATGTTGTCTGCTGTAAATGTATTGGAACAGGTAAAGTGATAGAACTGAAGTCTTCTGCATGTTTCTTGTTCATCTATTCAAATATTTAGCTTAAAAGTCAAAACACCCTTTTATTCATCTCAACCATTTTGTTTCAAATATTATCAGCGCCCAAATTTATTTAGCACAGTCTCAGAAATAGCATTTTTTTTTATTTCAGGTATGACACAGTGTCAAAAGTATTTCAATTAGTTTACAACTTTCCTGGATTTCAACAGTTTTGACTATCTCATAAGTGTCTTGCCCTAGGACGCTCTGGCAAAAAATCCCAGTGCTTCTGGTGAGAATTGAACCCCAGACCCCAGTGTCTTAACCCTTGACCAAACACCAAATTTTCGACTGTCCAAAATTCAAATTCGAAAAGTTTGCAGACACTATTTCAAAATGTGACGAAATTGAAAAATAACCTTCTTATAGTGCAAAAAACATTGTTGGAAAGGGAAATTTTTATGTACAATTTCTCCTTTTCCCACATAGTTTTCTAGAGTCGTCTGCAACAAACTTGTCAAATGTTGTTATTGTTTGGTAATCGGTTAAGTCCTATAGTTAGAAGCTAGATATCATAAGATAGTGTTGTTAAACATTTTAACACTTTACCACCTAATGCCACTTTTTTTTTATCTTGCAGCAGAGGACTTTTCAAAAACACTGTGGCAAAAGGAGAAATTGCTTATCACAAGCAATTTCTCCTTTTGACACAATGCTTTTTCAATCAAATCATATTTCACAAAGCAGAACTGAAAGGTTTTTCATATGTTCACAAAGCTTTTCTAAAGTTGTCTGTCCAGTAAAAAAAAAAAAGGTCGTCTGTAGGTGGTACAGAGTTAAGAGACAAAACCATTACAGTTAAAAGATAGCACCGTTTTCAATATAGCTTTAACACAGGCCGTTCCTCGATAATATTGCATTCACTAAATTGGTGTATCAAAAGCAAACCTATTCAAATGGTAATTAATACTAATGTAAAAAAATCATTATAAAAAATCAAAATGTAAACTATAAATAAAATGTGTCAACTTTGACTAAATAATCTGTAAACCATTATGTAATAGGTGGTAATAAAACAGTTTCATAAATCCATTCATATACATGCATTTTAACAAATTTCATGAAGGAAATTAAAAAAATAAATATGTTAAAAGAAGAAATTGCTGTTTACAAGCAATTTCTCCTTTTATCACAGTGCTTTTTCTTGATATCCTAGAGGAAATACTCTTAATACTTTTGAGTTGATGTGTGACTTTCAGAGTGTGGCAGGCATAAAATTTCATGTGACAAAACAGGTTTGTCGTTACAAATACAATTTTTCTTATCGCATTGATACCATAATCAATTTACACATTTTGGTATTGTTAGTCAAACAACACACGTTTTGATGAATAAACTTAACACATGAATAATTTTCATGTACAACAAAAAACCTTTGATCTATCTCCTTCAAAAAGAAAGTTTTTTTAGCTTTATTAAATACATCGGAAAAAAAATAAATAAAATAAAAAGCCCATTACATATACATATAATACTATCTGAGTATGTCAGCGTTCAGCAGTTATAGTTCAACAGACCATAAAAAGGAAAATAATGCATCTAAAATATGTATGTAAGCATATACAGTAGTCATTGAGATCCTTATCAAAAATCAATTTATTAAAGCACCATGAAGATGAAAGTCAGATATAGCATTCCCCTTAACTCTTATAGTGCTGTAACCGACTTCATGCTTATGCAAACAGGTCAGATCAAAGCCAGCCGCCAAGTAAATTGGCGGCTGGCAGGTGATCAAACCTGTTTGCTTCTCTGACTATCTTTCTTCATCAAAATTAAGCAAATATTGAAGGTCTTGGAAAGCAGACAACATCAAAATTTATTTTTAGAAAATTATCCAGCATTATAAGGGTTAAAGCCCCATCACAAAACAGGTTGGTTATGACAACTGGCAGAAGCATAAGGATATGTACCAGGCAGGGATGGTTTCATTTAAATGGGGTTTAATTCTGTGCCAACAACGTTTAAGTTACTTAACTCATTACCAAACAATAACAACATTTGACCACTTTATTGCAGACGAATCTTGAAAACATTGTGGAAAAAGGAGAAATTGATCTTAATGAGCAATTTCTCCTTTTTCGGCAATGTTATCTGCCGTATCAGATTAATACCTTTCAATTTCATCACATTTTGAAATGTCATCTGCAAACTCATTCAATTCAAAACTTAAAGGTTTGGACAAGGGTTAAACAGCTTTCCTGGATTCATCAACACTAGGAAAGGTTCTGCATTGTCTTGCCCAAGAACACTCCCAAGATAAATCCCTGTAGAAGGATAGAATCCAATTGCTCATTTTCCCACAATGTTTTCCCCCCTATCAGAAAGTTATTTTTCAATTTCAGCACTATTTGAACGTCGCTGCAACCTCTTTCAATTTGCAACAGTGAAAAATTTGGCATTTGGTAAAGGGTTAAGATGGATACATTTAAACCACATTGCTTTGTCTTTAAAAGTGCTTGTTCACATATGAAGACACTTGAAAAAAATCAAAATAAAATGTCCCTAAAACAATACAGTGTTCATATTGTTGTTCGATATACAATTAAATTAGCCATTGAAAGCAAAATTAATCCAGTGTCAATTTATCTAAGTATGAACAATCTATGGTAGATCCCAAAAGCGATGGTAGATCCCAAAAGCAATGCAACACTTATGGACTTAGATACAAATGTACATGCTAATTCACTGTATACAGGCTTTGAAAATAAGACATCAGATTAATTTACTTCCAATGACAGTTTTCAATTGCATATCATACAGCAATACAGCTGTTGAACTTATTTGAAGAAATTGAAGTTTAATTTCAAAATTTCCTCACATTTGTGAACAAGCAGCTTTAATGGTGTCACTGTTGGCCAAACATCAGCAGCAGCTAACACAAGAACTTTATAAAGTAAGAAAACATCAATGACACGCTGTATGGTTAAAGTTAGAGCAAGTTTCTGATGCAGGTCCCATATGGATCCTCTTCGTCAGTGCCATACCAACATTTTTAAGTTGTGTTACGGCTTGCCTGGATGCACCAGTTCTAGCCTAAGGCTCTGAAGTGACTCGCCAAAGGCCATTCCCACAAAACCAGAGGTCACAGTGGGGCTCGTACCGGGGACCCCAGAGTTCCACGTCCACCACCTTAACCACTGAGTCATGCAGGACCCTGTATGGATATGGATAGAAATAATTTGGGAAAAAAGAGAATGTTTTCAACATATTTCCCTTTTCTCTTAATATTTGTGACTGTTTATAAAGGGGGTGTAAAACATCTGTATAAGACAATCATTTTCTAAAATGATGAGTTTGAACTTATTTTACATTGATTGTGAAACAAGTTTTTACAACTTTGATTAATCACTCTCAATTTTGCTTCTGTGATACATGACCAGTACTCTATATGATTTTGGGGTTATATGTGGCTGAGTGGTTGAGATGGTGGACCTGAAACACAATGGGCCTTGGTTTGAGCCTCATTAGCACCACTGGCTTTGTATATTAATGTCTTTGGGCAAGACACATCAGAGCTCTAGCCTCGAACTAGTGAATCCCAGGAAAGAACCTATAAAGCTAAAAAACTGTTAGCAAGATATTACATCCCATAAAAAATAAATCCAACATGATTGGTTTAACAATTTCCTTAAATGGGATTATGTGAATGATCAAAGTTGAAACTGTCTCGGTTACTCAGTAAAAGTGGATTTAAGGTGTTAATTAGCAATTATTCCAAAACTTACACAATTCTACTGTAAATGAGCTCTATTCGGGCTTAAATGAAAAAGTTCAATTATATGATTCATCATTTGCTGCTTAAGCTGTAAGGAGTCTACTCACAAAATTTCCAAATATAAGAACTTGTTTAATGAGACATTAACCCTATTCTTTGGTATAATTTATTTGAACAGTGTTGGTATGATTAATATGAGCTTGATGTTCAACTACAATCAAACTGGTATAGAGAGTCCACGCCAATCCAAACATTCTGTATAACCTGGTATTAACCCTTTACCAATCGCCAAATTTTCGATTGTCCCAAATTGAAAGAGCTGGCAGAAGACATTTCAAAATATGATGAAATTGAAAAATAATCTTCTGATAGGGCAGATTTCTCCTTTTCCCACAATGTTTTCAAGAGTCGTCGGCAACAAACAGGTCAAAGGTCGTTACTGTTTGGTAATGGGTTAAAGCTATATTCTCTTGTTCACAGACATGTACTATAAGATGAATACAAATACACAAAACTCAGATCTTTGGAGATTAATATTGCATTTGATAAAAAACACAGGTTTTTTTTTTCTAAAGCCATACTAAACAAACCCCACATGTAACACTGTTTTAAATAACAAAATCACATTTGAGAGTAATGAACAGGATCTCTCCAATTAACGAAAAGTCCTTACAGATCTTGGAGGAATATATTTTGTTTATTATAAATTCTGAATCGAAAATCGAAATCTGTTTATATAGTTTCAGTCAATTGGAATTCCTCAGCCCAATTGTAACAAAATCAAAATGGCAAAATATATAAAAAGTACTGACAGAAATGTCTAAATTTGTAATCAAACCAATTCGTAACCATATAATTTTCTAGTTGGTTCATATCCAGGTCCCGTGATAGCCAACACAGGAAAAGTTTGTTAGATACAATGGAGTAATAAATTGCAAAAATTGCCCTCAAAGTGGCGAACATCAACATTGTATATTCCTCATAAATAAGATTATTTTGAGGTAGATTCTTTATATATTTTGTTAACAAATTGCATAATCATGACTGACAATACTGACGCAGTTGTCAAAGTTATTCATGAATTTGATTAGTTATCAATTTTCAAATCAAGGTAGGTTGTTCAAACAAACCAGTTCATATGTCCATAAATAGAAATTTGGAGGAACATATTTCTTTGGCGTCTCCACTAAATGACTCCAAATGACCTTGGCTGTCGTCACATGATATCTGAGAAGGCAGTGACAACTGAACTGCAGAGTATCAAAGGCAAGTAATCCTGTAAGAAGTTTGCAACTTTCGTTTTAAGACTAAATGATATCTTTCCTTTATCAACTGATAATGCAGTATATTCAAGGTTTTCATAAAGCAAGGTGGCAAAGTATTTATAATTGAATTGACTCATTGCACTATGATAATCATTTAATTTCATTGAAACTCATTTCATAGAGTAAATTAACACAAAATATGATGGATACTTGTTGGAATTGTCGAATTTCAGATAATTTTGATAACTACCAACATTTATGAAGGTTAAATTTTCTGTCAATGCTACTAAATCTTCTTCCAGAATGTATTTATTCAAGCTATCTTTTTTGTAATCTAAATGAAAGTGACAATATCATTGATTTCACCCATTTCACAAAATGGAAATCTGTGACTGAATGAAGTCACAGCAGACAATCATAGCAATTAAAAAACATTTCATTTACGACAATAGGTATGAACATTTGTGACTTAGAGGAGGCCTTGCATGTTACAAGCAATGGTCCTTTTTATGAGAGCGGAGTTAACAGTTTGGGGGCTAAGAGTAAGTATATAGTATCTTTCACAAACTGGTATGTGTTAGGACTTTATATGTATTCTTTTACATTCAAAACTACTTTTAACACATTACCACCTAACGCCACATTATTCCGTCTTGCAGCAGACGACTTTCAAAAAGAATCGTGGCAAAAGGGGAAATTGCTTGTCACAAGCAATTTCTCCTTTTGCAACAATGCTTTTTCAATCTAATCGCATATCACAACAGCAGGTTACTCACATGTTTCGAAAGCTTTTCTACCGCCGTCTGCTTCAAAGAAAATAATGTTGTCTTTAGGTGGTAAAGCATCAAAGTTGCAAGAGATGACATATTGGTAAGTTGTGACAAAAAAAGGATTTGTTCAAAAGTAAATTCTCTTTTTTGTAACAGGACTTTCTGCTTTCAACAATCAATGTAACAACATTCCCTTCGATGTTCTGTTATGTAGTAAGAGGTTACATGATTAAAAAAAAAAAGATAACAAATCTCTAGAATGCACTGACACTTGTAGAAGCCCCACTTCTATCTGCCATACATCAAACTTGCCATAACAATAAATGGTTTGTGCTATCATCCTTTCCAGCAGTTTCTTGCGCCACATTATTCCTAAAGTCCTCGTACCCATCCCCTCCACTTATCACTAACATTCGCGTCGCTAACGTCTGTGTAATTGTTGCCACGGAAGACCGTCGAGCATGATGCTCGTGAGGAACTGAAGGTTCGGGACTGTCCTTATTAGTGTTTGTATTGTTATTTGCTGCGTCAAATCCTTGAGATGCCATGCCCTGTAGCAATGGCGGAACATTTGTGTTAGATAGTTCAACACATGTCAAAAACCGAACATGGCCCGTATGACCGAACACTAAACCTGAAAGTAAAAATGATTAAGTGTTAATTCACCCGGTACCACATTAAAAAGCTTTCAAAGTGAACAATTACAAAATATGACACCTTCAGTATTGAATATATTGGAAAGCATTGTGACAAAAGATAAAATGGCTCATAATCAAAACATGCTGTAGATGCCTAAGAACCAGTACAAAAGGGGGAATCAGTTAATGTTCTGATTGTCATACAAAATACAATTCTCTACTTATCAATATGTGTTTGTTTATATGGGTTTTACAATGCTTCAACAGTATTTTAGCTATGTTGCAATAAATCAGTCGGGAGACTACCTCTCACAAAAATCCAAATGCCTTCACTGGGAATTGAACCCATGCGGAGGGGGGTAATGTGGTTCCTAGTAATGTACTCTAACAGACGCCCCCTACTTATTATTGTACAGTGCTCACTCTTGAGCAATATAGTACATGTTCCCTGTTTACCAAGTTCCTATTTCTTTTTCTTTTTGTTTTCATATGGGTTTAACATCACATCAACATTATTTCAGTTATGTAGCAATGCCCGACTCTTAATGATGGAGGAAAACCCCATACTCAACTGCCCAAATGGGCTGGTCAAGGCGGGAAGAACCATCCGCATTCCGTAAGTCAGTCGGGAGACCAAGTTCCTTTAAGGTAGAGAACCCATAATGGAAAACTGGTATTTGCTTTGATTAAAGAATAAATTGAAATATAATTCATGAAAAAAGACATCATTTCAAAGGCAATCAACTCATTCACTTTGGAAAAAGAGTGAAAAAAATTAAATATATGTACAAGTATACAATTGGTCAAATGAATACTTCAAAACACTGAACAGTTCTGGTAAGTTATCTTTTGTCAAAATAAAGTCTGTTGCACATGTTTCTTGATAGACTTGACCAACTTAAAGCTGCTTATTTATGGATGTGAGAAACTTTTAAGATGACAATAAAATGTTGTTGAAACAATACACTTTTTCTGTTGTTGTTTGATATACATGTACACTTAAAATTAGCTTTTGAATGCATAACTAATTCAGGAGGCGTCGATTTTTCTAAGTATGTACAGTTTATATGCGCTATGTCACGCTTTGTATTAAAATACATGTAAATTCACTGTATACATACACACTTCAAAGAATCAAAACTGATCGAATTTAGCTTCAAATGGCTTTTCTTCAGTGTGCATGATGTTCAAACCAAAATACATGTATATATAGTAAATGCTTCTCATTTGTGAAGGACTTACTTCAGTTTTGGATTGAACCCTCAATATGAAGTAAATGCAGACTCCAAAGTTGAATGCCTTACCTGTAACATTAGGGACTGTGAGAGAACCCCTACTGGTGGTGGAAGTAATTTTGGGCATGGGTAAGGTGAGTATAACCCCGGCACTTGTCCCCACCCACAGCAGGTCTTTACAGACAAGGAGGGAGGTTATACGTAAACATGCTGCCTTATGCTGACGAATAATATCATCCGCGGCTGAAACATTGAAGTAAATGAATTAAGTTTAAAAATAAACATGTTGCCTTATGCTGATGAATAAAATTATCCGCGGCTGAAAATAATAAGTATATTTATGACCAGTTAGACATAAACATACAGCCTTATGCTGACAAATGATATCATCCGCGGCTGAAAAAGTATATTAATTGAGAATATACATAAACATACAGCCTTATGATGACAAATGATATCATCCGCGGCTGAAAAAGTATATCAATTGAGAATATACATAAACATACAGCCTTATGCTGACAAATGATATCAACCGCGGCTGAAAAAGTATATTAATTGAGAATAGACATAAACATACAGCCTTATGATGACAAATGATATCATCCGCTGCTGAAAAAGTATATTAATTGAGAATAGACATAAACATACAGCCTTATGATGACAAATGATATCATCCGCGGCTGAAAAAAGTATATCAATTGAGAATATACATAAACATACAGCCTTATGATGACAAATGATATCATCCACGGCTGAAAAAAGTATAATAATTGAGAATATACATAAACATACAGCCTTATGCAGACAAATGATATCATCCGCGGCTGAAAAAATATATTAATTGAGAATATACATAAACATACAGCCTTATGATGACAAATGATATCATCCGCGGCTGAAAAAGTATAATAATTGAGAATATACATAAACATACAGCCTTATGCTGACAAATGATATCAACCGCGGCTGAAAAAGTATATTAATTGAGAATAGACATAAACATACAGCCTTATGATGACAAATGATATCATCCGCTGCTGAAAAAGTATATTAATTGAGAATAGATATAAACATACAGCCTTATGATGACAAATGATATCATCCGCGGCTGAAAAAAGTATATCAATTGAGAATATACATAAACATACAGCCTTATGATGACAAATGATATCATCCACGGCTGAAAAAAGTATAATAATTGAGAATATACATAAACATACAGCCTTATGATGACAAATGATATCATCCGCGGCTGAAAAAGTATATTAATTGAGAATATACATAAACATACAGCCTTATGATGACAAATGATATCATCCGCGGCTGAAAAAAGTATAATAATTGAGAATATACATAAACATACAGCCTTATGCTGACAAATGATATCATCCGCGGCTGAAAAAGTATATTAATTGAGAATATACATAAACATACAGCCTTATGCTGACAAATGATATCATCCATGGCTGAAAAAGTATATTAATTGAGAATATACATAAACATACAGCCTTATGATGACAAATGATATCATCCGCTGCTGAAAAAGTATTAATTGAGAATATACATAAACATACAGCCTTATGATGACAAATGATATCATCCGCGGCTGAAAAAGTATTAATTGAGAATATACATAAACATACAGCCTTATGATGACAAATGATATCATCCGTGGCTGAAAAAGTATATTAATTGAGAATATACATAAACATACAGCCTTATGATGACAAATGATATCATCCGTGGCTGAAAAAAGTATATTAACTGATAATATACATAAACATACAGCCTTATGCTGACAAATGATATCAACCGCGGCTGAAAAAGTATATTAATTGAGAATAGACATAAACATACAGCCTTATGATGACAAATGATATCATCCGCTGCTGAAAAAGTATATTAATTGAGAATAGATATAAACATACAGCCTTATGATGACAAATGATATCATCCGCGGCTGAAAAAAGTATATCAATTGAGAATATACATAAACATACAGCCTTATGATGACAAATGATATCATCCACGGCTGAAAAAAGTATAATAATTGAGAATATACATAAACATACAGCCTTATGCAGACAAATGATATCATCCGCGGCTGAAAAAGTATATTAATTGAGAATATACATAAACATATAGCCTTATGATGACAAATGATATCATCCGCGGCTGAAAAAGTATATTAATTGAGAATAGACATAAACATACAGCCTTATGATGACAAATGATATCATCCGCTGCTGAAAAAGTATATTAATTGAGAATAGACATAAACATACAGCCTTATGATGACAAATGATATCATCCGCGGCTGAAAAAAGTATATCAATTGAGAATATACATAAACATACAGCCTTATGATGACAAATGATATCATCCACGGCTGAAAAAAGTATAATAATTGAGAATATACATAAACATACAGCCTTATGCAGACAAATGATATCATCCGCGGCTGAAAAAGTATATTAATTGAGAATATACATAAACATACAGCCTTATGATGACAAATGATATCATCCGCGGCTGAAAAAGTATAATAATTGAGAATATACATAAACATACAGCCTTATGCTGACAAATGATATCAACCGCGGCTGAAAAAGTATATTAATTGAGAATAGACATAAACATACAGCCTTATGATGACAAATGATATCATCCGCTGCTGAAAAAGTATATTAATTGAGAATAGACATAAACATACAGCCTTATGATGACAAATGATATCATCCGCGGCTGAAAAGGTATATTAATTGAGAATATACATAAACATACAGCCTTATGCTGACAAATGATATCATCCATGGCTGAAAAAGTATATTAATTGAGAATATACATAAACATACAGCCTTATGATGACAAATGATATCATCTGCTGCTGAAAAAGTATATTAATTGAGAATATACATAAACATACAGCCTTATGATGACAAATGATATCATCCGCTGCTTAAAAAGTATATTAATTGAGAATATACATAAACATACAGCCTTATGATGACAAATGATATCATCCGCGGCTGAAAAAGTATCAATTGAGAATATACATAAACATACAGCCTTATGATGACAAATGATATCATCCGCTGCTTAAAAAGTATATTAATTGAGAATATACATAAACATACAGCCTTATGATGACAAATGATATCATCCGCGGCTGAAAAAGTATTAATTGAGAATATACATAAACATACAGCCTTATGATGATAAATGATATCATCCGTGGCTGAAAAAGTATATTAATTGAGAATATACATAAACATACAGCCTTATGATGACAAATGATATCATCCGTGGCTGAAAAAAGTATATTAACTGATAATATACATAAACATACAGCCTTATGATGACAAATGATATCAAAAAGTATATCAATTGAGGTCATAAGTCAACATGCTGCCTTAAGTTCACAAATGATATTATCGGTGGCTGAAAAAGAATAATGATTGAATTGCACAAAATCATGCTGCTTTATGCTGACAAATAATATTATCCGCTGCTGAAACATTGAAGTAAATGAATTGAGTTTAAAAGTAAACATGCTGCCTTATGTTGACAAATCATATAATCCATAGATGAAAACAATGAGTATATTGATTGGAATTATAAACATGCTACCTTATACTGACAAATCATGTCATCATTCTGACACACATAATCTTATCAACGGATATTTAATGATAACATCAAAATGCGAATTTAAGTAAATTCTCATCATAAGAATATTTTGTCCGACATCAAAATGGTTTCTTACGGATTTCACAAAGGAAAGGTTACATGTTGTGCTGGGAGAACCACTTTCACCCCTTTACTCAGCGAGAAAAAAACAGAAGAATAGAAGTCTATCCATATGGTTTTTACATCAGATCAACATCTTTTCAGTTAAGTTGCAATGCCTGACTCTTAATGATGGAGGAAGACCACATACTCAACTGCCCATAAGGGCTGGTCGAGCTGGGTAGAATCATCAGCATTCTGTAGGTCAGTCAGGAGACTTTCTCGCATTAAAATCAACATGCCGTCACCAGAGAGAGTAGAAGTAGAAGGCCTTCTTGCAATTCTTACATTGAAGTTTGAGATTGACTGCCTGCGCTATGCTGACTTCCATGAGGAATTCAAATGTTGTTGCATGGTAGAGCACCACTTTGTACGTCTGCTGTGAGGCGATCCAGACGCCTTGCCCTGCGCTGACGATACATTGAACACATCGGTTACTGTCAGAGTGAACAGGAAATGTAGTCTGAAAGTACAGGAAGAGTGGGCTCTTATAACATTTTTATAGTTAGTCTGGCCCGAAGCGACCACTTTTAACCCTTTACCAAAACCCCAAATTTTCGACTGTCTCAAATTGCAAGTTTGTAGATGACATTTCAAAATGTGATGAAATAGAAAAATAACCTTCTGATAGGGCAGAAAACATTTTGGGAAAAGGAGAAATTGGTCGTTAAGAGCAGTTTGTCCTTTTCCCACCATGTTTTCCAGAGTCATTTGCAACAAACTGGTCAAATGTCGATATTGTTTGGTAGTGGGTTAAAAGGAGTGTCCCACAGATTTGAAGATTTAATCTGTTTTAAGATAAAATGACTTTTATGGAAACTATTATAGATAATCTTATCAACCCCTTTCATAATCACATGGTGGAGATATTGTACATTTGTGTTGCAAATATAGTAAACTGTTTAAACAGGTTATTTTGCAACTAAAGCTCAAACTTTGAATTACCCATTGGTAAGCAGCTGTATTATTAGAATAAACCAATATGTGGGTCTCACAAATGTTTGACCATACATATATATACCCTATTTTTGTCATAAAATAATCCAAATGGGTAGTAGTTTGCCATTAAAGCACTGAAAGGCATGGAAGGTCATTTTACAATTTTCAGATGAAAACTTTGGGATATTACTTTTAAACAGTGCATGAAAGGTTCGGACGTACAGTTACAATATGATCAATTGCTCCTTCTTCATCCTTTGGTAATAACATATAAACAAAATGGTGCTTTTTTTGCTATATTTTGTCGTTTGTTTTTGTCAGAAACTCCTAAATGGTGAAATATGTTCAAGGTGCTTGTTTAAGGAAGGGAAAATTTTAAAGTCAAAATAAGATGCCATTGAAACGATGCAGTTTTTGTATGGTTCTTTGATATGCAATTACAGGTAGCTATTATTTTATCAAAGTATGTACAATTTTTATGAGGTAGACCTCAAAAACCATGTCACCCTTTTGGATTAAAATACATGATAATTCACTGTATTCACACTTTAAAATAAAAAAACAATCTTATTTTGCTTCAAATGACTTTTCTGAAGTGCAAGTGGTATAACAGTACAGCTGTTTTGCAGTTTTAAAGAAATAAAGTATTCACACCTGTAAACAAGCACTTTTAATTAAAGGTTTTTACCTCAATATTGAGTGTGAGTGGGTTGATGACACAGATGTTGTTTTGTCTGCCACACCAGAGTTTTCCAGCCACAGGCAACATCTTAACAATGGGGGCAGTGACACTTCCTATTGCACGAGTGTACGGATTTTCTGTGTCCCATATGCCATCTGAAACAGATACATATAATACATATTATACTGATAAATCTCAGTATTTCACTGGTAGGAATATAATAATTAATGAACATACTTATAAAATTTCAAATTTCAAATGATGTGTTTTCTACATTTCATATTTCAATTTATATATATTTACCTGAATCCCTTCTATATACCAGGAGATCACCATTGGATAATGAAACAAAAACTTTGTTGTCAAGGTAACTGGAATGAAAAAAGAAACCCAGCTTTTATATGTATATCAACAATTATTGCTCAAGTAAAATAATCTGGAAGTTATCAATTGTAAACCAAACATTGTCAAGAGATGGAAACATTCAATAACATTGTGACTTAGGTCTTTGCTTTTTTGTAAAATTTTGTAAAAGTTTTACAGTGTCACCAGTATTTGAGTTCAGGTGCGAAGTTGGGCTCTTAAGAAGAAAGAACCTAAGTTAAATCCATTACCAAGCAATAACGACATTTGACCAGTTTGTTGCAGAAGACTCTGGAAAACATTGTGGGAAAAGGAGAAATTGCTCTTAACAAGCAATTTATCCTTTTCCCACAATGTTTCCTGCCTTATCAGAAAATATTTTTTTCAATTTCATCACATTTTGAAATCATGTCTGCAAACGTTCAATTTGGGACACAAAAACATCTCCCTATATAAAAATCAAAACCTGCTCTTAGTCATTATTTTTCTTCCATTATCTGCTTATGCTAGTGATATGACAAATCTCAACATTACTATCAAGCCATTTATTTAACAAATGTATTTGACTTTACTTACAGCAAAAGGAAGCAGAAAACACTGTGACAAAAAGAGAAAGACCTCAAAACATGCAGTTTCTCATTTTTACAGCGTTCTCTTATCCCTTTCCCAAACAATAACAACATTTGACCACTTTGTTGCAGACGACTTAAGAAAACATTTTGGGAAAAGGACAAATTGCTCTTAATGAGCAATATTTCCTTTTCACACTATTTTTTCTGCCCTATCAGATGATAATTTTCCAATTTCATCACATTTTGAAATATCGTCTGAAAACTCTTTCAATTTGGGACAGTCAAAAATTTGGTGTGTGGTAAAGGGTTAAGTATGTCCCAAAAGGAATATTTTCAAATCATACAATTGTTCTCTGCTTCTGATTTCAAATTTGAGCAATCGCAAAATTCCATATTATGAATTTTTTTTTTATATGGGTTTTACATCACATCAACATTATTTCAGTTATGTAGCGATGCCCGACTATTAATGATGGAGGAAGACCCCATACTCAAATGCCCATAAGGGCTGGTCAAGGTGGGTAGAACCATCGACATTCCGTAAGTCAGTCGGGAGACTGCCTCTCATGAAAATCCATATCCCTCTCAGGATTTGAACCCACGCAGAGAGGGGCCATGTGATTTCAAGTTCTGTACTCTAACCACTAGGCCACGGAGGCCCCTTCCATATTATGAAGGAAGCGATTCTGTTGAGTTTATCCCGCATAAAAGGATAATTAAACCCTTCTATTGCAAGTCAGGCTTGACCTGTGTTATAAGATGAATAATCCCTTCCAAAGAGAGTTAAGCTTGCAGGACATAAGAGGATAAATAAACCCTTACAAATTTAGTCCAGGTGGCCCTGCATTATAGGATGAATAATCCCTTACAAATTTAGTCCAGGTGGCCCTGCGTTATAGGAAAAATAAACCCTTGCAAAGTTTGCCAAGGTGGCCCTGCGTTATAAGAAAAATAATCCCTTAAAAAGTTTAACAAGGTGGCCTCACTTTATAGGATAAATAATCCCTTACAAAGTTTGCCAAGGTGGCCCGCGTTATAGGATAAATTATCCCTTACAAAGTTTGCCAAGGTGGCCTCTAGTTATAGGAAAAATAAACCCTTACAAAGTTTGCCATGGTGGCCCTGCGTTATAGGAAAAATAATCCCTTACAAAGTTTGCAAAGGTGGCCTCATGTTATAGGATAAATAATCCCTTACAGAGTTTGCCAAGGTGGCCCCGCGTTTTAGGATAAATAATCCCTTACAAAGTTTACCAAGGTGGCCCTGCGTTATAGGATAAATAATCCCTTACAAAATTTGTCAAGGTGGCCTCGCGTTATAGGATAAATAATCCCTTACAAAGTTTGTCAAGGTGGCCTCGCGTTATAGGATAAATAATCCCTTACAAAGTTTGCCAAGGTGGCCCCGCGTTATAGGATAAATAATCCCTCACAAAGTTTGCCAAGGTGGCCCTGCGTTATAGGAAAAATAATCCCTTACAAAGTTAATCAAGGTTGCCTCTAGTTATAGGATAAATAATCCCTTACAAAGTTTGTCAAGGTGGCCTCACGTTATAGGATAAATAATCCCTTACAAAGTTTGCCAAGGTGGCCCTGCATTATAGGACAAATAATCCCTTACAAAGTTTGTCAAGGTGGCCCCGCATTATAGGATAAATAATCCCTTACAAAATTTGCCAAGGTGGCCCTGCGTTATAGGATAAATAATCCCTTACAAAGTTTTTCAAGGTGGCCCCGCGTTATAGGATAAATAATCCCTTACAATGTTTGCCAAGGTGGCCCCGCGTTATAGGATAAATAATCACTTACAAAGTTTGTAAAGGTGGCCTCGCGTTATAGGATAAATAATCACTTACAAAGTTTGTAAAGGTGGCCTCGCGTTATAGGATAAATAATCACTTACAAAGTTTGTCAAGGTGGCCTCATGTTATAGGACAAATAATCCCTTACAAAGTTTGCCAAGGTGGCCCAGTGTAATAGATTGACAATAGACTTTGTGTGCTAGTATTGGTAAATAATGTTGTTTAGCCACCATGCAGATATTACTTTGAAAGGGTTCCTGTTGTACTTACATAATACAGAATACCGGATATCCCAACTGGATCTTTAATTTATTCTTGGTGGTTTTTATATTATCTGTACATTGGAATATGTGGATACTGAAAATAAAAGATTTTATGTTTGTTTGAGGCTTCTATACTAGCACTGAAGTGCAAAATTTTCAATTTCTTATTTTCATTTTCCTGAGATATAATTGTCATTATCTTGCAAAAACAACATTTTATTTGTTTTTTCCCAAAACATCTTTTTTCTCTAGAAAACATCTTTTTTCTCTAGAAATAAACAAAGTTTGTTTCACGAGATAATGAAAACTATTATTTCAAGACAGAAACCTTCATTCATTTTCCTATAATATTTTTCATTATCTTAAGAAAACATTTTCCTGGGATAATCTTTGACTTAATTCTGACTTAAACCTTACCAAATTTTCGACTGTCCCAAATTGGAAGAGTTTGCAGACAACATTTCAAAATGTGATATAATTGGAAAGTTATCTTACGATAGAGTAGAAAACATTGTGGGAAAAGGAGAAATTGCTCGTCACGAGCAATTTCTCCATATCCAAAAGTGTTTTCAAGGGTCCTTTTCGACAAAGTGGTAAAATCTCGTTATTGTTTGGTTATGGGTTAAATAGCCAATCAGATCCATTGACCTCCCCGATGGAGGCCTCTAAACGGCTAATAAAGTCATGCTTACAACTTAAAGAGTAAGTACAATGCTTTGAATCGGCTTTCCCAAGATTTTTTCTTTTTTTCAAGAAACAAATCTCTTTTTTTATTCTTGATATAATTCTTGACAAAAATTGGAAAAAGAAAACTTTCTTTGTTTTGTTTAGGAAGCAAGAAGTTGTATCCAACAAAAACTAAAATAAGAAACACAAAATCTTGCACATTTTGCCTCAATACCAGCATAGGTTTCTAATCTCACAAAGGTCATTTCAGTGACATTAACCCTTATAATGCTAGGGAATTTTCTAAAAATAGATTTTGTGTTGTCTGCTTTCCAAAACCTTTAATACCTGCATAATTTTGTTGAGGAATAATACCCAGAGTAGCAAACAGGTTAGACCTAACCTGTTGGCATAAGCATGAAGTAGGTTCCAGCAAGGGTTAATAACACAACAGCTTTGTAAATTGATAAAGGAATAAGATTGAAGAATTGAATATTTAACCATCAATAAAGGCCTAATCAAGCATCCATGTACAACTATCAAATTTCTGGAAATAGGCAAGGGCTGCCTATTTAATGAATCAAGCAAAATGATGTCTCAAACATGCCACAAACACATTTATCAATAGCATTCTTATTTTGCATCTTTCTCCCCCTAAGGAATTATATTGATATTTAAGTCTATGTTCAAACTTCAAAATAGTTTACTGTATTATTCTTTGTCCTTTTTACTTGGCAGAGCGAACAAACGCATCACTTTTCCACCGGTCTCAAAGGTAACATGTTTAGGCGTAAGAATTGGGTTTTGTCACAAATTCTCACGGGAAGTAAAGGAAATAACTCACCAGCCATCCTCGGTTCCCAGCCACATGGTGGATTTGTGGGGGTTCTGGGTCCATGACCCCGAAGTTGTGAATGAGTCCGGAGTACTTTGAGCGATGGTGGAATATTGGGATTGTTTCACATCGAAATCTGGAGACACAATTAAACCATAGTAAAGTTTCTTTATGTCTGATCATTTAACCCTTTCCCAAACAACAAACTTTCGACAGACCTGAATTGAATGAGTTTGCTGACGACATTTCAAAATGTGATGAAATTGAAAAGTAATCTTCTGAAGGGGAAGAAAATATTGTGGGAAAAGGAGAAATTGCTCGTTAAGAGCAAGTTCCTCTTTTTCAACAATGTTTTCAAGAGTCGTCTGCCACAAAGTGGTTAAATGTCGTTATTGTTTGGTAATGGGTTAAAAGGACTGTCTCACAGAATGTCTTGTGTGAGTAAGAAATATCAAAAAGATGATCACTCAATCTTCATCACTCAATAATTTTAGATATCTATATTTTAGAGACACTGAAAACCTGTGTTTTCATTGAATATTTCAGAAACAAGCATCAGTGCTTTGATTGATTTATAAGTAGTAATGGATTGCTCCTGAATAAGCCTTGCTAACATCACATGATAAGATGGTCGACCCATTTCATAATCTGAGTCCAAGACAATTTTACCCATTTCAATTATTTCCCAGGATGGAAATGATTGTTTCTTCTTATTATAATGCATGGCAGATATGAACAATAAAATGCAAAAGCTTTAATTCTCATATTAACCTATGTGGAATTTTATCTAAGAATTTTTCAAATTAAAGTTATCATGAAATACATAAAGAACTGCATTTTTACAAGTGATGAAATCATTAAGGAATCATTATGATAAAAGAAAACTTTAATCTTTACAACATAAAAGTTTCTGCACTAGTCTTAGGCAGATGCCATAAAGCGTATATGTATACAGTATTATACAAATGTCAATCTATTGGAATATAACGCAGATCTAAATGTAAAATTAAAAAGAAAAATAAAAAAAAATATCAAAAAGTGTTGATCCAGATTTTTTCATTGCATGTCTTTATCATTGGATCATCAATCAGTCACAGATGCAGGAGTTTCCCATCAGATTGTTTTGTCTTACTTTGAACAGGGGCCTTAACCCTCAAATTGTTGGGTAATTTTCTAAAAAAAGATTTTTGTGTCATCTGCTCTAAAAAAACACTTCAATATCTGCTTAAAATTGTCGAGGAAAGATACTCAGAGTAGCAAACAGGTTAGATCACAGGCTAGTCTCCAATTTACTTAGTAGCTGCCCTTGATCTAACCTGTTTGCATAAGCATGAAGTTGGTTCCCACAATGTAAGGGTTAATCATTAGATTTTCATGTACACCTCTCATAAAGGTACAACTCTTGAAATGGATGTAATTGGTGAAGAAAATACAAAGAAAACCCTGCATTTGCATAGTTTAGCTCCCTCTAACAAGTATCATCACAGTTCTTGTAACATTAAAACGGAAAATAATAAAACCAACTTAAACCCAGTATTTACGTCTAAGATGTTGCTCATAACTATGCAACAAATATGACATTTCTTAATAAAGAAAGAAAGAAAGAAAACAACCATAAACAGGGTTACCTTCTACAAAGAGTTTTTGAGTGGAAATAATTTCATCGTCAGATTCGTCGCTCGACTCGGATTCCGACTGGTACCCTTCACTGACGGTGTCTGGGATTTCCCCGTCGCCCTGTGGCCCGATATCTTCCTCCGTTATGGCACTATCCACTTCCTCTATACTTATTCTTGGACCATCAGTTGCAGGTGACGGAGGACCTTTGAAATTATGTTTAGCGTTACTTTTCCTGTAATATAAAGGGTTTGTGAATTGTAATAAGCTTTACATGATTCAATTATATAATATCAAGTGATGATTGAATGAGAAATGTTTGGACCCGTTACCAAACAATAACAACATATGACCAGTTTGTTGCAGACGACTCTGAAAAACATTGTGGGAAAAGGAGAAATTGCTTGTTCCTCATTTTCCCACAATGTTTTCTGCCCTATGAAAGGATTATTTTTCAATTTCACCATATTTTGAAATGTTGTCTACAAACCCCTTTCAATTTAGGACATTTGAAAATTTGGTGTTTGGAAAAGGGTTAAAACAAAAAAGTGCCATCAGTGTCCTTTAACCCTTATAGTGCTGGAACTAACTTCATTCTTAAGCAAACAAGTTAGATCTAGGGCAGCCGCCAAGTAAATTGGCAACTGGCCTGTGATCTTACCTGCTTGCTTCTCTGAGTATATTTCCTTACCAAATTAGGCAGATATTTAAAGTTTTGGAAAGCAGATGACACAAAAATCTATTTTAAGAAAATTACACAGCATTCCAAGGGTTAAATCTATCCTGGACTCATAGCTACAGTACACACATTATGTTTCTTCCAATTTCCATCCACACACCGCAATCTGTAGGAAAGAACACAATGATCATCTCCCACAAGGGTACCAGTTTGGAGTTATAGTAGACTGGGAACCGGTCTCTTATCTATCGAATATAGAGACTGGTAGGGTACAAATCTACCAGGCAGAAAACTGGCTGGTAAAGGTAAAGGTACCGGTAGGAAGGAAAACAGCATACTGTCCTTAGAGACACATGTTTGTCAGTTCAAACCAACGGTTAGTCGTAACACGAACTTTCCTTCATAGAAATATTGTTCAAAAATCAGTGCACAAATCAGTGGATATCTAAAATCGCAAAACAATAGTTCAGGGGAAACAACCTTGTGTTTCTTGTTGTTGTTGTTGGCGTAATTTGGAATGTTGCATTCAGACAAATCAGATCACTCAGAATTTGTAGGCTACCCGTTGTCTATCTTGTGGAACATAGTGGAGCCAATAGACAGCGGAGAACCAGTTTAGAGTTATAGCAGCTATTTATGACAAGAAGGTATAGAGATGGAAGTTAATTGCAAAAAAAACTCAGCTGAAACCAGAAAGATTGTACTTCTTTATCAAACAGTATTCAGATTAAGTTCTACAAATATGAAATTGTATCAAGAAATTAGTTTAACCCATTACCAAACAATAACTGCATTTGATCAGTAATTTGCAGATGACTCTGGAAAACATTGTGGGAAAAGAGGAAATTGCTCTTCACGAGCAATTTCTCCTTTTCCAACAATGTTTTCTTCCCTATCAGAAGGTTGTTTTTCAATTTCATCACATTTTGAAAAGTCATCTGCAAGCTCTTTCAATTTGGGACAGTCGAAAAATCCGGTGTTCGGTAAAGGGTTAAGAAAAGCAACTAACCTTCTTGGACAAGCATGGGCAGGTACGGCTCCAATACATAGTATCCTTGCATTGCATCCTGGGACGGGAGTGTTGAGTGTTACGATTGGTTCCGGCTGTAAACTCAATAAGCACATGTGTCCCACATACCCATCACTGTTACACACCCACACATCTCGATTCCCCGTGTTGTTGAAACCATCAATCGGTGAAGCACACGAAAACTGTTCAATATAATGTGATACTTGTAATACCGGTTAATGATTTTCTTTTAACACTTTTTCTCAATTATATGTATTTAGATCAGAAATGATTTTGTAAATCTTCTGCAATAGAATATTTAAGAAACTTTTTCTAAAGTATTCTGTCGCCTGCACTTTGACAGGAATAATATGTATAAATCATATAAATCAATCCAATAGTTTGATACCTTACATGTATTTTTAAAAGTTAAAAGTAGAAGACTAAAAATAATGACACAAAGAAGAAATTGCTTCTTTCAGGAATTATAAATCATATAAATCAATCCAAACTAGTTTGATATGGTAAATGTATTTTTCAAATTTTGAAGTGGAAGACTAAAAAAAAAAGAGACAAAGTAGAAATTGCTTATTTTGTTTGAAAAATTAGCTTACCAAACTAACATGATTATAGTTTACTTTTTCTTAAGAAAATGACTGTCATATACTGATACTTTGTATTTGGACCAGACACATAACACCATACAAAGTAATGGGTTCAGGGTTACAACCTTTAATGATGAGAAATACATTCTGTGTTTCTCTGAATTTGGGTTACAACCTTTAATGATGAGAAATACATTCTGTGTTTCTCTGAATTTGGGTTACAACCTTTAATGATGAGAAATACATTCTGTGTTTCCCTGAATTTGGGTTATAACCTTTAATGATGAGAAATACATACTGTGCTTCTCTGAATTTGGGTTATAACCTTTAACCTTTAAGAGACCTACCTGCATGCCCGCTCTAGTCTTGGTGATGGGTAAAGCTTGAAGGAAGTCAGGTGCCCTCTTGTCTGACAACAGGGCTGTAAACACACAACAAAATATTCAATACATACAAACAGAACAATATTCACTAAATACAAACAGAACAATATTCACTAAATACAAACAACAAATATTCGATACATACAAACAGAACAATTTTCACTAAATACAAACAATAAATATTCAATAAATACAAACAACAAAATATTCAATAAATGAAAAAAAAAATAAAAATGAATACAAACAACACAATATTCAATAAATACAAAAACAAATAACAAAATATTTGATAAATACGACCAACACAATATTATTCAATAAACGCATACAACAAAATATTCAATAAATACAAACAACAAAAATTTCAATAAATAAATATTTACAATTTCATTCTTTCCTCATATCACTTTGGTAGCTCTCTGTAAACATTGGTCTGGCCAGAACTGTCCCGTTTATTGTGAATAGTTCTGGTTCCAAACAATGTTTACCGAGAACAACAGTATATAAAAAAAAAGAATTAATATCAAAATAGTGGACTATGGGTATTCAATCTCAAAATGTTTTTAGTCAAACAAAGGACATAATTCTTGAAACAGGTCATCCAGAATTATGAAAGATGTGACATTAGCTAAAAACAAAAAAAATATTTTGGTACATTAATTTGGTGATTGGCCATAACCTCTATTAACCTTAGTTTCATCTTTTGTGTATTGGGGGTATGAAAATGCAGGTAAATGCAATTGGAACTGGTAACAAAGGTTCAAGGTTAAAAACCTCGATGAAGGGAATCTTGACCCAGAGAAGGTCATTTACATAGAAATAAAGATCAAATAATGCTGGATCTCAAATTAACCTCCGAGTATTAAAAGGTTTGACCATCAAAAGTTCTAGGTATTGATATTCAACTGTATTGTATATAAAAAAGTTCAGTTTGTTTAAACAAGGTTTTACATTGCATCAATAATCTGTCTTTTGTTGCAGTAAAAACAATTCCCGTTTACTTTTTCACTTTTTTAATACCTAAATATCTTAAAATTCACAGCAATATCTATATATTTTCCTTACCACAAACATTGACCCATAATTTGAATTGTTTTATCCCTCATGCTGTACATATTGTACCTGAGAGATTAAAGAATTGTTCTGATCTGTTCTGTTCAATAATCTTTTAATTATATTGGAATTGGATGGAGGAGGTTTATGCTTATATAGGGCTTAAAGCCATGTCAACAATTTTTCAATTATGTTACAACTCTCCTGGATTATCCAGTACTAGGTTAGGTCTCTAAGGTGTCTTGCCAAAGGACACTCCCTAAAAAAATAAAGGGTCTAATGGGTCTTGAACCTGGGACCCCAAAGTTCTCAGACATCCACCCAAACCACTGGACCACACAGGAACCCTTATAGTGCTGGAACTGACTGCTTGCTTATGCAAACAGGTTAGATTCAGGCCAGCCGCCAAGTTAATTTGCAGCTGGCCGTGATCTAACATGTTTGCTACTCTGAACATTTTTCCTCATAAAAATTGGGCAGATATTTAAGGTTTTGGAAAGGTAACAACACAAAAAACATTTTTTAGAAAATTACAAAGGATTCAAAGGGTTAAAAGAAAATCCTATATCTACTGCTTCCATGAGAGGCAGGTCTTTGTGATTTGTAGCTCTGTACTCAACTGGCATATCACTGGGAAGATCCAATTCACACAAAATACAACAAGTTTCTCAGAGTGTATGATACAGTTATATCCCCATAACGTTACTTACACAGCTTTTGTTTTGCATCAAGGAATGTGGTCTCCCAATTAGCTCTCTTTTCGCCCGAGCTGAGGTTTACCTCAAGGTTTAAAACACCCTCTCTGTTATAATAAAGAAGGAGAGAAAATTGATTAATAACTCCGTCATATATCACAGAAAGGTTACTTTATTATATTTGTGTTTCGATTTGCATCGATAATATCTAAGTTATGTTGCATTGCTCAGCTCAAATTTACAAAGGGAGACCCAAAACTTCACTGCAAATAAAGGCCGGTGAAGCAGGGTACAACCATTGGCATTCTGTAAGTCTACAGAGAAACTACCTCTCATGAAATTCAAATGGCATCGCCAGATTGTGAACCCAAGTGGAAAGGGTTCATGCTTCTTCGAGTTCTGGGTACCGTTTTACTTTGCATTTTATGTTTGAAATTAGCATAAGATCAAAACAGCAATCCCTCTTATTGTAATATTAGGGGTAGCAATATTGAAAAGTAACACATCATTGGTATCTTCTCTTCAAGACGCTTCCAATGACTTGTCACATTGCAATATTTTACAAAACATGCATTTTCCTTATCCCTGCCGTCACAAGCCTGTTGAATAAGGGAGAAAGCCGAGTTAATTCATTAACTATTTGTAAAGTGTGATTACCAATTTTCACACACAGAGAAAATCAACCCTTGCAGTGCTGGAACCAACTTCATGCTTATGCAAACAGGTAAGATCCAGGCCAGCCACCAAATAATTGGCGGCTGACCTGTGATCTAACCTGTTTACTACTTTGAGTATTTTTCATCACCAAAATTGAGCAGATACTGTTTTTGGAAAGCAGATGACACAAAATTCTATTTCTAGAAAATTACCCAGCATTCTAAGGGTTAAGTAAATACTTAAGTAAATACTTTTACATACTGAGTTGTGACAAGCAGTTCCATTTTTGCCGAGTCGAGGAGTGATGTCCGTAGGTTATGTTCTTCAAGCTGCTTCTTGAGTGATGAGTCCATTTCCCTCACCACTTCATCTAAGCCCTGTATCAATGTACATTAAAATTAACAGGATAAAAGTCAATTCCAAGTTTAACCCATCAACAAACAGTAACTACATTTAACCAAGTTTTGCAGAGGATTCTTGAAAACGTTGTGGGAAATAGGAGAAATTGCTTTAAATGAGTAATCTCTCCTTTTCCCACAATGTTTTCTGCCCTATTAGAAGATCATTTTTCAATTTCATCACATTTTGAAATGTCATCAGCAAACTATCTCAGTTTGGGACAGTCGAATATTTGGCATTTGGTAAAGGATTAAAAAGAAGCAGATGTGGTTTTTTAAGCCATCACTTATTTTGGCTTATGTACCTAAAATGCTTACTGCCTACAGATGCCATGTGGCCTAGCAGAATGTTTGAACTATGAAAGAATCATCTTGGCGGAACATGTATTGAAGTGGGTTATAATTTGATATCATCAACTGTTTGTTACTTAGTCCAAAGCCATATAGGCTAAATGAGGTTTAGTTGAAGACATTCTTTGTAGTTTTTCACAATAAAATTTTAAATAACATATAAAAAAAATAAGAACATTTTATGTAAGGAATTTTTTTTATTAAACTAGAAAATGTTAAAACTCATTATTTTACAATGATTTTGACTGAAGCTTGATGCTTCATGATTTCGCTATTGCTACCGCTTCTTGGATACATAACCAGTACTCAAGTCGCTTTATGGGTTAGTTCGGCATTTTCACCTCACCAGTAACAGGGATTAAAGCCAAGACCCATGATACTAGATTCCGACTCACTACCACAGCATCACTGTTGTCCACAAATGAGGTTTAGTATTATGTGGTGGGTTTGGTAATCAAGTCGAATTAATCAAAAGACAAAGATCTATGGAACAAATTACTTCCCTCTAAGGCTCTCTTTGTAAAAGGTATAGCATAACTGTTTAAAAATCTAGTTCCATCAAAATTGTTTTCAGTGAATGCTGCTGTAAAACTTGGATAATTGTTGAAACTGACATTTAATCACAAAAGAAATGCCCCACCACTGTACAAATTGTAAGCAAACTGACGTTTAATTACAAAAGAAATGCACCAACACTGTACAAATTGTAGGCAAACTAACATTTAATCACAAAAGAAATGCACCAACACTGTACAAATTGTAGGCAAACTAACATTTAATCACAAAAGAAATGCACCACCACTGTACAAATTGTAGGCGATCTCAATCCCATATAAAGTTTTGTAGTAGGATATGATGCCTGATATGATGCCTGTTAACCTTGCCATCAAGGCCTTTGTTCTGTTCTTAAAACATGTAAATCATCAAAAAATCCTTTACTTCAAACATAGACATTATAATACACCCCTAGAAAAGAAATGTCGAGACATAAGTAGAATATGGTGGTCTCCGATAGAAAGAATATTTTGAACCATGTGATCATATAAAGGTCTCTCCATCGGTCCTTGGTCTAGCAGTTGGCCATGTCTTTGAGGACACCAATCGTTTATCAGCATTACTGCATTTGTGAAACACATTTTTATATTTGTATTGCTATGTTATTTCCATGTAATGTTACATCTTTTTAATAAAAAATAAATAAATAAATTATAATTGAGCTTGATATTTATCCCCTGCTTCTGTTGAAGGACATATCAATCCTGACACACCCTTTTGCCTCATATATACACACCTCAAGCCCCAAAACCCATTGTAACCAACCCAACCCTAGCAAACAATGGCAGAAAATGGCAGTGTAGGGAGGTCCCCAATAGAAGGTGTATTTTGAATCCTGTGACTATAGATGAGCTTACTATCAATTCCCTGTTACTGTTCCAAGACATAAAACTCCTCAATCAACCTTTTGCCGCATATAAACATACTAAAGCCATCCCCATCCAGTAAACATAAAACTGTAGAGACAATTGTAGAAAATGGAATTAACCCTTTACCAAACACCAAATTTTCGACTGTCCCAAATTGAAAGAGTTTGCAGACAACATTTCAAAATGTGATGAAATTGAAAAACATTCTTCTGATGGAGCAGAAAACATTGTAGGAAAAGGAGAAATTGCTCATTTAGAGCAATTTCTCCTTTTCCCACAATGTTTTCAGAGACATTCTGCAACAAACTGGTCAAATGTATCATTGTTGGGTAATGGGTTAACAGATAGTAAGACTAAATCATACCATGTGATTACAGTTGAGCTTGTTGCTTAGGTCTTGTATCTGTTCTAAGACATCTAAATCATCCTCGACCTGCTCCTTGTCTAGGGTGGAGCCCCTTTTTAACGACCCTTGATCTGTAGAAACATAAACAAACAGTGGTACACGTCACCAAAATAATGCAATTTGCGTTAAACAAGGTTGGAATTTACCCTGAACAATGTTTGAATTTTCCAAAAACAATTCCATACAATATTTCATAAGATAGAACCTTGCATGTGAGAAACTTACCAGGATTTTATAAGTACAAAAGGCCCCATAATTTGCTTAAATTCAAAACAAGAGGCTTTGTTCAGGGACCTAAGACAATAACACTGAACACATGTTGGAAGTATCAACCCATTCCACACAGTAGTAAATGAGATACAAACTTGAACATAAAAACTTGACCTAAGTGTGACATCGAGGCCAAGATGAGTAGTTTAGCTCTTAGTTTAGCTTCTTCTTTGAAAAGTCAAGTTAAAATCTAATCAGCTGTTTAAGCCATTACCAAATAATAACGACATTTGACCATTTTGTTGCAAACAACACTGGAAAACATTGAGTCAAAAGGAGAAAGTGCTCTTAAAGAGCAATTTCTCCTTTTCCCACAATGTTTTCTTCCCTATAAGAAGATTATTATTCAATTTCATCAAATTTTGAAATGTCGTCTGCAAACTCTTTCAATTTGGGACAGTCAAAAATTTAGCGTTTGGTAAAGGGTTTAGACTTAAGAGTGATGGCCTCTTATTGTTTTCACTTTACTTACTTTTTACGATTTCTATATCATCCAGACCAACACGCAACCAAACCTTTTGCTTTATGTTCTCTGCAAAGTCTTGACCAGTCGGGGATTTCCTGAAAAGTCAAAACATTTCATCAACAACTGGAATGACTACATACAACTTTATGAAAGTGACCACATGTATTTGAAAAATTATAAAAGGAAAGCAGAGAAAAAAATTATATCTAATTTGAGAAGGTTATACATTCGTTCAAATAAATTACAAACTATCTTTTGAGGGAAAATAGAGATTAAAATTATTTCCATTTAAAGAGTCTTAGTTAGTAAACTTATTCAAGTTATGTCATCTTCTATTTTGCCATCAGTTTATAGAATGTCACATTTCAAGGGTTCAATGCAAAATTTAAGTAAGTCCTTCACAAACTTGAAGCATTTACTACAGTAGTGCATTGAATTTTAAATCATATTTAACCAATATACCAAACAATAACAACATTTCACCTGTTTGTTGCAGACGACTCTGGAAAACATTGTGGGAAAAGGAGAAATTGCCTTTCAGAACAATTTCTGCTTTTCCCACAATGTTTTCTGCTCTATCAGAAGATTACTTTTCAGTTTCATCAAATTTTGAAATGTCATCTGCCAACTCTTTGAATTTGGGACAGTTGAAAATTTGGCGTTTGGTAAAGGGTTAAACAAAGAACCACAGGATGAACACTGACAGAAATGGCCTTACAAGATTATGGAGACCTTTCGTGTTACTGGCCCACTTCTTCTCCTAACACTGCTTATTATGATTAGATCAGAAAACATCCAAATACAACACTGGTCCTTTTTGTTCTGGAAAAATAAAGCAATAGCACATTAAAAGCATGTTAACAAAATTAAAGATTCATTCAGTTGAGCAATATAGCCAAAATAAAGTTTTAAAGGTCCTTGTTCACAAATATGAGGAAATTTGGAAGTAAAAAAATTAATTTCTCTAAAGCTTCAAAACAGCTGTACTGTTATATTATGCGCACTGAAAATTAGTTATTGGAAGTAAAATTAAATCTTTTTTAGTTCTTTGACATGTGTGTTTAGTGCATTTTAATCCAAGGTGTGACATGTGTTGAGATCTTATGCATATAAACTGTACATACTTAGATAAATTAATGCTTCTTGAACTAATAATGCTTTCAATACCTAGTTTTAGTTGTATATCAAACAACAATACATTACACAGTATTGTTACACTGACATTTTATTTTGACTTTTAAATTTTCTCTTCTGTGAACAAACACCTTTAACCACTTATTCCATAATAATGCCTTCTGACACACTTGCTTCAAAAAACTTAAATCAATACTAGATAAATCACACCCAATGAGCACTTTGTCCTTTTGCCACACCCTTTTCAAGTCAGTATGACAAAGCAAATGCATTATCTTCCTCATTCTTTCATCTACTTTTGCTTTAACCTAATACTAAACAATAACGACATTTGACCAGCACTTTGTCCTTTTCCCTCAATGTTTTTGCCCTATCAGAAGATTCTTTTTGAATTTTATCACATTTTGAAATGTTGTCTGCAAATTCTTTCAATTTTGGACAATCCAAAATTTGGCATTTAACAAAGACAGCATCGATCACAACCTCCCATACAGAGTAATGGATTGGGCTTTTTCTCAATAGAACACATCATCATTTAGAGTGATTTATTTTGTTGTCAACAATATTTCAGTTATGTTGCTATGCCCCACTCTTAACGATGAAGGAAGACCCGATACTCCACTGCCCTAAAGGGCTAGTCAAGCCAGGTAGAACCATCGGTATTCCGTAAGTCAAACGGGAGACTATATTTCATGAGAATCCACTATGCCCTCACAGCGATTTGAACCCCAGCAGAGAGGGGCCATGTTATTTCAAGTTCTGTACTCTAACCACTAGGCCATGGAGACCCCTCAAATATTCAATACAAGCCTATAATAAGTCATTTGCAAACAAGAAGTGCTTTCTATAATTTTTGCTATAGCCCGCAACTTTCAATTGAAAATATGCTAATTATATATCGACATTAAAGATTTAAACAATTTCATTTTATTACATATTCTAAGGACCAAGTACCTGTCTCACAAAGGCTCATGCCTTAAATTGTTTTGAAAACAAACACATACATAATAGAATGTGTCTCCCAAAACTCGATAAACTTACGCATAAACTTAGTTCACAAAGGTAAATATTTATTTCATGAAAATGTAAACTGTTTTTGTACTTGAAAATTGTAAATGCAGGCTTAAGCTAAAATAGGTTGTAGTTTTATGAATGCTCAATACCACTAGTAAGTCTGTATAAGTTCTAATAAAAAGGCCAAAACTTACCAGAAAAAAATTGCTTTTTTACACAAATATAAGAAGGAAATGTATTTTCACTTATATTTGAAATGTTCATCAAAGATTTATGCCATTTATACAGCCTGATGAATGAATGACATCTTCGTCAGAGAGATTTGAATTTGACCCATTCTGTAGTACATAGACAATCTTTGTGAGACACACCTTCACCCTTTACCAAACGCCAAATGTTCGTCTGTCCCTAATTGTAATTGAAAGAGTTTAATTGAAAAAAATCTTCTGAAAGGGTAGAAAACATTGTGGGAAAAGGAGAAATTGCTGGTTTAGAGCAATTTCTCCTTTTCCCACAATGTTTTCCAGAGTCGTCTGCATCAAACTGGTCAAACATCGTTATTGTTTGGTAATGGATTAAGAGAATTTGTACCAAAATCCAACACATATGCAAAGGCTTTAATCTACACTTCCTTGTGAGACAGACTGCTGGCGATTATCACATATATAAATTACCTCTTTAAGTATTCCGTAAAAAGAAAGCATTAAATGAAAAAGAAAATGAATAAGTTGAGTGAGTTGTCTTAACTAAAAAGCCTATCATAAACATCTGTGAGTTACATCACACAAAATGGTCAAATATGTTTTCTGTTGATGCATAACAATGTTAACATTTATGCTACTTGTCGAGCGAAATAGGGTGATTAGTCTTCCACCCAGAACTAAAAGAATTTCACCCAAATAGAGAATAGAAGGTTGATGTGGTGTATAGGAAATGTTATTGGGCAAGGTGTAGGAATATTATCTAAGTAAGCTGAAGGCAAATCTGTTAATAATACAAAGCCAAGCCTGAAAACATTTCATTTTCAAAAACACCAACCATCTATTCTATTCATCCTGTAAGATATATGATATGGAAACAAACAAAGATGAAAAAGAAAGAGATACAAAACTTCAAATCCATATCAGGATGAGTAAAGCAGTATATAATGAGGTTTATATGGCATCGTGGCCGATATCACAAATGTTTTATGGCACCAAGTTATAGGTCCAATGGCACTGGTAACAGGATCAATGGAAAACTGTGAAAGCTTGATTTTAATCTTTTGAATGAAACTGTTTTAAAGGGCTAGGTTATCATTAAGAGTGATGAGGTTTTTGCTTCAAAAGATTCAAGAAGAAATTATTCATGAACTTCATAAACAATCATGAACTTTAAATAAACATTCATGAACACATATCTTTTTCATGGAAATCCAGAACAGGTTCATGAATATCAAATACAGGACCATTAGCCATTCATGATGTTTATGCACATGTTCTTCTAGTTCATTAACAAGATAAGAATAGCTTTGTGTTTATGAATGGCAATATATGTAACATATATGAATTTCACAAATAAGTTCTTGAATCACTCACAAGGGATACCTCCATGAACACACAAAAAGACATTTTCATCCTTCAAATAGATCAAAATTTTGCCTAACAGTTCAAAACAAACAAGAAGGCCAAGATGGCCCTATACATCACACTTATTTCTATTGTACAAGAGAGTATCAAAAAGTAAACTTGTTAGCAGAACTTCTATCTTTGTTAGCATAACTTCTATCTGTATACAAGATAACCAACAATTCAGCCTCTGTATACACCCCTCTCCAAGACCCTTCCAATGACGTGTCACATTGCAATACTGTGATTTCATTTAAGATACTAGCTATCCATGTTTATCAGTTTTGACATAAGCAAATATTTTCCTTAAGTTGTTTAGTAAAACAGAACCTTTGTGTTGAAGAAATAAACCATCCACCCACACAATTATGTGGTTTTTTTTTTTTCACTGGTCAAATGAAAAATTAAAGCAGATAATAATGATCAAATTTGAGAAAGGATACTTCTTTAGGGTATCAGGAAGAAACTGATGTGACGAAAAGGTTGAATTACTCATTTTGAGCAATATCTCTCTTGGACATAGCAATTTCTTTAATCATCCACTGCAGTATTCTTAAGATGGATAAAATCAATCTGGGAGTGTTGACCTGTAATACTTAAGATGGATAAAATCAATCGGGGAGTGTTGACCTGTAATACTTAAGATGGATAAAATCAATCGGGGAGTGTTGACCTGTAATAATTAAGATGGATAAAATCAATCGGGGAGTGTTGACCTGTAATACTTAAGATGGATAAAATCAATCGGGGAGTGTTGACCTGTAATACTTAAGATGGATAAAATCAATGGGGAGTGTTGACCTGTAATACCTCAATTTAATACAAATGCTGCAGAACCAACTTCGAAAAAAGGATGAATTGTTTCTCTGGATATTGAATGAGGAATTCAACCATTAATCATACTTTTAAAATGATTTCTACCCAATAGCATACAGAAAATGTTTTGCACCCATGTCATTTTGTCGTCTGCTGTTGCTTTCACTATGAACTTGTCCAGGGCTGTTTTTTCTTGAATTCAGAGGAGGCCCTGGCCTGTTACTTTTGGAAAGTTTTACCGCTGAAATTGTTGAATTGGGAATCCAAAGGCTGTTGTGGGTTTGGATTTTTGGGAAAACTCCATGATTTTCAATTTCAATTGGGAAGGTGCCTTTTATCCCATTACCAAACAATAATGATGTTTGACCAGTTGTTGCAGACAACTCTGGAAAACATAGTGGGAAAACGAAAAATTGCTCTTAACGAGCAATTTTTCCTTTTTCCATAATGTTTTTTGCCCTATCAGAGGATTATCTTTCGAGTTCATCACATTTTGAAATGTCGTCGGCAAACTCGTTCAATTTGGGACAGTTGAAAATTTGGCGTTTGGTAAAGGGTTATAGGCCCTAGTTACACAAAAATAAAAACCGTCGCACTCACAAAGTCCACCAATGTGGCATGGGTAGAACAGATGGGAGAATTAGGACTGAATTTAGTTGGCTAACATTCACAGAGATGAAGGAGCATAAGTACAGAGAGAAAGAGAGAGGTCAGAGGTGAACAACTAGAAGTCTCACCAAGGATAGTAGATTTCGACTCCATAGCGCATCGCCTCCCTAGCAAAGAACCAATCATAGATTAGTGTACATGTCTTAAACCATTACCAAATAATAACAACATTTGACCAGTTTGCTGCAGACAACTTTGGAAAACAGTGTGGGAAAAGGAGAAATTGCTCTTAATGAGCACTTTCTCCTTTAAACACAATGTTTTCTGCCCTATCATAAGATTATTTTTCAATTTTATCACATTTTGAAATGTCGTCGGCAAACTCGTTCAATTTGGGACATCCGAAAAGTTTGCATTTGGTAAAAGGTTAAAGCCAAGTGTTTACAGATGTGAGGAAATTTGGAAGTTTAAAACTAATTTATCTAAAACTGCACAACAGATGTACCGTTCTATGATACGCACTAGAGAATAGCCATTGGAAGCAATATTAGATTGTTTTTCATAATAATTCTTTTAAATATTTATACTGTACATACAAGTCAATTAAAATATATGTGTATTTTAATCCAAAAGCAAATGAACTGTGCAAACTTTTAATTCTTTAAAGGGTGAATACAGTGAATAAACATGACTATTTCAATCAAAAGGCTTGACATCACTGTACATACTTTGATAAATTGATGCTCCCTGAATTAAATATGCTCTCATTAGCTACTTTAAAATGTATACCAAACAACAATACAAAAACAGTATTGATTCAACGACATTTTATTTTGTCTAACAAATTTTCTCTTCTGTGGACAAACACCGTTAACATTGGGGGCTTCCTTGGTCTAGTGATTAGATTACTGAACTTTAAACCACACATTTCCTTTCTGCACGAGTTCAAATCCCCAGGGTAGCGTTTTAGTAAACATCTTGCGCTAAATCTTTGCTTAAGTTCAAAACAACATCCCATCTCTTTTCAATGTTGAGATAAGCAATATTGCAACAGTAAAACGTGAATGGGACAGTCTCTCCAAGATGCTTCCAATGCTGTGTCACATGGCAATATTGTACACAAATTCAAAATGCTATTCATGCATATCAGTTTTGACTAACAAATATTTTACCCAATTTGTTTTGTGAAATTCTACCCAGGACTTGTAATGGGATAAAGATGAAAGCTAGTCTCCTAGTTGACTTAGAGAATGTCATTGGTTCAACTCAACTTAACCATTCCTTAAACCTAGTTTAACTTGTCAACCTTAGAATGCTGGGCAATTTTCAAAATATAGATTTTTATGTCATCTGCTTTCCAAAACCTTAAATATCTGCTTTATTTTGATGAGGAAAGAAACTCTGAGAAGCAAACAGGTTAGATCACAGGCCTGCCACCAATTTACTTGCAAAGAAACCTACATGGGGGAATTTTGAGAAAAAAAGATGCAAAAAGTTTTTATGAACTATAATAAATAGAAGTTTCCTTTGACCATTTTCGTCAAATTGATTCTTTTGACTGGTCAAATTTGTAAGCAATAACAAATAGTTATCAAAAAGAGAAATGTTTCCATAAAAATATTGGGTAGAATTTTATGTGCTACAGAATCAAACTACAATGTACTTGCAAGCTCATGCACTTTGGCAAAAGGTCTTTTTAATCCATTACCAAACAACAACAACATTCTGCAACTTTGTCGCAGACGACTCAGGAAAACGCTGTGGGAAAAGGAAAAATTCCATTTTTTCCTTTTACTACAATGTTTTCTCCTCTATCAGAAGATTACTTTCTAATTCCATCACATTTTGAAATGATGTCTGCAAACTCTTTCAAATTGGGACAGTCGACAATTTGGCGTTTGGTAGAGGGTTAACCCATTACCAAACAATAACAACATTTTACCACTGTGTTGCAGACCACTCTGGAAACGAGCAATTCTTCCTTTTCCCACAATGTTTTCTACCATATCAAAAGATTATTTTCCAATGTCAACACATTTTGGAATATCATCTTCAATTTCTTCCGATTTGGGACAGTCGAAAATTTGGTGTTTAGTAAAGGATTACAAAATATTTTCATTTACATTTGCCATAGCCTTGATTGTTTTTGTATATGGTTGGATCATAACATTCCTTAGAATTCTAATCATTGCACTGTTTCCTGTATAGTGTTTGAAAGTATGATGAAACCATATATCTGCAATAACACATTGCATCATAGTATCTCTCAACTTATCTGATATTTTTTATTGTCTAAAAGTTTGTCTTTTTTTAATTTTATTTTTACATCACATCAACATATTTTTCTAGTTATATTGCTTTTCCAAGCTCATCATGGATAGAGAAAAATCACTTCATTTAACCCTGTACCAAACGCCAAATTCTCGACTGTCCCAAATTATAAGAGTTTTCAGACGACATTTCAAAATGTGACGAAATGGACAAATAATCTGCAGATAGGGTAGAAAAGATTGTGGGAAAAGGAGAAATTGCTTGTTAAGAGCAATTTTTCCTTTTCCCACTATATTTTCCAGAGTGGTCTGCAACAAACTGGTTAAATATCGTTATTATTTGGTATGATGGGTTAGGTGCACATAAGGGCTGATCAAGCTGGGTGGAACCATTGTATTCCATAAGTCAGCTGGAAAACTAGCTCTCATGAAAATTCGAAACTACTGCAACCCTGATTTGAACTAACCCGAAGAGGAACTATGCGGTTTCAATTTCAGTATTCCAACTACTAGGCCATGAAGGTCCCAATAAATGGTCTAGTGTATGGCGTTTAACGCAAAATCAACATTTTTTTATTTATGTAACAGCTTTCCTAGATCCGCCAGTACTAGGCTAGGGCTCTGAAGTATCTTGCCAAAGGTCACTCCCACAAAACTGGAGGTCTGTGGGGCTTCAACCGGGACCCCCAATTTCTAACCACTGGGCCATGAAGAACCCCTATAAATGGTTTAACATTAATTAATAATGGTTCAGTTATATCGAATCAACAGTTCCTGTATTTACCACAGGAGTCTAAAGTTAACCTTTGTGGTCAGTACTGTGTACTCGACTAATGATCATTTTACATAGTACAGTTGTACTGACCCCAGGATAACTTTTGACCTCTGTGGCATTCATATCCCCTGGATTGTCACCAGCAATAACTTTATTTTGGCATGAAGTTATGTCTTTGTCTAGAAAAATGTGTTACATGTTACCCAGATTGCCATAGAGGGAAACCTTCAACAACAATATTTTGTTAACCCTTTACCAAATACCCAATTTTCGACTGTCCCAAATTGAAAGAGTTTTCAGACAAAATTGAAAAACGATCTTTTAGGGCAGAAACATTGTGGGAAAAGAAGAAATTGCCCGTTAAGAGCAATTTCACCTTGTAACACCATGTTTTCCAAAGTCATCTGCAACAAACTGGTCAAATGTTGTTAATGTTTGGTAATGGGTTAAACTCTAAGCATCAAGCAATATTGTACCTTTTCTGTTCAAAGTTACAATGAATCACATTTCATTTTAATTTACACATTGCACTGTGTTGCTTGTTTAATCCTATCTGAAAGCAACTTGCACTAGAATAGCATGCATTACAATATGTTGCATCATTTTAAGCAGTCACAGTGCATTGTACTCAACAACATTCAGTCATGACTCAATATACTCACCAACATTGACTCAATTTACTCACCAACATTCAATCATGACTCAATTTACTCACCAATATTTGGACCATATCATGCCTGAGGTAGAACCTATCCTGAACAGCCAGCTGAGGGAGAGAGAAATTTAGGTTAAACATCGTTTTCAACATATTCTTTCAATTATACTATAATAAGAGGTTACTTATTCATGCATTCACCCTTTACCAAACCCCAAATTTCAGACTGTCCCATATTGAAACAGGTTGCAGACGACATTTCAAAATGTGATGAAATTAAAAAACAATCTTCTGTTAGGGCAGAAAACATTGTGGGAAAAGGAGAATTTACATTAAACAATCTGTTTTTGGTGGTAAACATTGAAATGTCTTTAGTAACCATGGCGACATTATCCCATTGAGTTCATCAACACAAAACATAGACTATCAATATAGTGCCTTTACATTCAATTATTATTTTCAATAATCCAACTTAGTCAATGTAATTTGAACATAGTAAGTATGTATAGCACTTATATGGCTTAAGTAACATTCCAAATAAGATTCCTTAAGTTAACTCTTCCAATGACCCTAATATCTTCCTTAAATTATCTTCCAATGAAATGCACACCTGCAATAAGTAACATTCCAAATGATACTTACACCTGCCATAAGAAACATTCCAAATGATACTTACACCTGCCATAAGTAACATTCCAAATGAAACTTACACCTGTCGTAAGAAACATTCCAAATGAAACTTACACCTGTCATAAGAAACATTCCAAATGAAACTTACACCTGCCATAAGTAACATTCCAAATGATACTTACACCTGCCATAAGTAACATTCCAAATGAAACTTATGCCTGCCATAAGAAACATTCCAAATGATACTTACACCTGTCATTAGTAACATTCCAAATGAAACTTACACCTGCCATAAGTAACATTCCAAATGATACTTACACCTGCCATAAGTAACATTCCAAATGATACTTACACCTGCCATAAGAAACACTCCAAATGATACTTACACATGCCATAAGTAACATTCCAAATGATACTTACACCTGCCATAAGAAACATTCCAAATGAAACTTACACCTGCCATAAGTAACATTCCAAATGATACTTACGCCTGCCATAAGTAACATTCCAAATGAAACTTACACCTGCCATAAGTAACATTCCAAATGAAACTTACACCTGTCGTAAGAAACATTCCAAATGAAACTTACACCTGTCATAAGAAACATTCCAAATGAAACTTACACCTGTCATAAGAAACATTCCAAATGATACTTACACCTGTCATTAGTAACATTCCAAATGAAACTTACACCTGCCATAAGTAACATTCCAAATGATACTTACACCTGTCATAAGAAACACTCCAAATGATACTTACACATGCCATAAGTAACATTCCAAATGATACTTACACCTGCCATAAGAAACATTCCAAATGAAACTTACACCTGCCATAAGTAACATTCCAAATGATACTTATGCCTGCCATAAGTAACATTCCAAATGAAACTTACACCTGCCATAAGAAACATTCCAAATGATACTTACACCTGTCATAAGTAACATTCCAAATGAAACTTACACCTGTCATAAGTAACATTCCAAATGATACTTACACCTGCCATAAGTAACATTCCAAATGAAACTTACACCTGCCATAAGTAACATTCCAAATGATACTTACACCTGTCATAAGAAACATTCCAAATGAAACTTACACCTGCCATAAGTAACATTCCAAATGATACTTACATCTGCCTTAACTAACATCTCAAATGAAACTTTCATCTGCCATAAGTAACTTTTTTAATGAGACCTACATCTATCATTAACTACATTTTCAACAAGACTTACATCTGTCATTAGTAACATCTCCAGTTTTTTCAAAGTTTCTTGTTGACCATCGACTTCTGGTTTACTTAAATGGCCGATCTTTTTGGCAAATTTGTGCAGCGTTTTCTCCGCCTCCTTGAGAAGAACATAGTCTGGGTGATCCCCTGGAGTATTGACCAGCAATCTCTGAAATATACAAGTGATGGCTTAACCCTTAACCCAATGACAAATTGAAAGAGTTTGCAGATGACATCTCAAAATGTGATGAAATTGAAAAATAATCTTCTGATAGGGCAGAAGAAATTGTGGGAAATGTAGAAATTGCTTGTTAAGAGCAATTTCTCCTTTTCCCACAATGTTTTCCAGAGTCATCTGGAACAAAGTGGTTAAATGTCATTATTGTTTGGTAATGGGTTAATAAAATATCTCCATTGACTAGTAATCTCTGTTGATACTGGTGAGGGCTTACTTAGATATCATTATTGACCAGCAATCTCTGAAATATACCTGTACAAGTTATGTATAAAAAAGTGATAAGCGCTTGGATAAACTAGTGGCGGTCACCTGATTAGAAAAATCATCTGACACACATAAAAAAATACAGTCATATATCCAATACCAATCACATGAACACCCTAAATGGAGAATTCTTTGAATTTCATAGGATCCAAACATTTCTCGGCTGACCATGTTTTATTGCTAATTGTTAACAAACCTGTTGTATTCACATGTTTTTGAAAGCATCATGTGAATGTGTTAACATATCAATAACTTTGTATAAGGGAATTCAAATTACTTACAAGTGAATTGTCAAATATTCTAGAACTTTTACAACTTAAGTTTTTATGAAAGCTGGTATGGCTTTAATCGCTTGGAAACACTAACTTTTGAAGATGTCTGCAACAGTTCTATGAAACATTTAAAACCTCTTATTTCTGAAGATCTGCTTGTTCCAATGAATCCAATATAAACAGTTACTTCTGAAGACATCTTCTTGTTATAACAAAACACTTATAAACATTTATTTCTGAAGCCATCTGCTACAGTTCTACTAAAACACTTATAAACATTTTTTTTCTGAAGCCATCTGCTAGCTCTATTCAAACACCTATAAATAGTTTTTTCTGAAGACATCTGCTAGGTCTATTCAAACACTTTATACTTTATATATGGGTTTTACATCACATCAACATTATTTCAGTTATGTAGCGATGCCCGACTATTAATGATGGAGGAAGACCCATACTCAACTGCCCATAAGGGCTGGTCAAGGCGGGTAGAACCATCGGCATTCCGTAAGTCAGTCGGGAGACTGCCTCTCATGAAAATCCATATCCCTCTCAGGATTTGAACCCACGCGGAGAGGGGCCATGTGATTTCAAGTTCTGTACTCTAACCACTAGGCCACGTAGGCCCCTAGACAGACTTTTCAAACACCTATAAACACTTATTTCTGAAGCCATCTGCTACAGTTCTACTAAAACACTTATAAACATTTTTTTTTTTCTGAAGCCATCTGCTAGTTCTATTCAAACACCTATAAACATTTTTTCTGAAGACATCTGCTAGGTCTATTCAAACACCTATAAACACTTATTTCTGAAGCCATCTGCTACAGTTCTACTAAAACACTTATAAACATTTTTTTTCTGAAGACATCTGCTAGGTCTATTCAAACACCTATAAACACTTATTTCTGAAGACATCTGCTAGGTCTATTCAAACACCTATAAACACTTATTTCTGGAAACATCTGTTAGTTCTATTCAAACATGTATAAATACTTATTTCTTAAGCCATCTGCTAGTTCAATTCAAACACATGTAAACACTTATATCTAAAGATATCTGCTAGTTCTTTTCAAACACTTATAAACACTTGTTTCTTGAGACATCTGTTAGTTCTATTCAAACACTTATAAACACTTATTTCTGAAGCAATCTGCTACAGTTCTACTAAAAACTTAAAATCATTTTTTTCAGAAGCCATCTGCTAGTTCTATTCAAACACTTATAAACACTTATTTCTAAGACATCTGCTAGTTCTTTGAAACACTTTTTAAAAAACCCTGAATACATCTGCTACAGTTCTACTAAAACACTGATATACATTTATTTCTGAAGCAATCTGCTAGTTATATTAAAACACTTATAAACACTCATTTCTGAAGCCACCTGCTACAGTTACTTAAACATTTATATACACTTATTTCCGAAGACAACCTCTAGTTATATTAAAACACTTATAAACACTCATTTCTGAATCCACCTGCTACAGTTACTTAAACATTTATATACACTTATTTCCGAAGACATCTGCTAGTTATATTCAAACACTTACAAACATTTTTTTCTGAAGCCATCTGCTACAATTCTTCTAAAACACTTATATTCACTTATTTTTCAAGACATCTGCTAGTTCTAACAAAATCAATTGCAAACACTTGATTCTTGTCAAATCTCCTACAATTTTATCAAACACTTATTAACACTTATTTCTGAAGACATCTGCTACAGTTCTATCAAAACAGTTATTAACATTAGTTTTTGGTAAAATCTTCTACAGTTCTATTAAAACACTTTTATTAAATGGAAAGGGTTGATACGCTGCATGACATTAACTATGGCCATACCTGTATGAGGAGCTCTACCCGTGGAATTCTCTGTATTGGCCGAACAATCAAATCTTTCATTGTAAGCTTACTACCACTCTCTTTCTGACATTGCTGCAAAAGAAGTAAAATAAGAATTGCGAAAACCTCATCTGTAAATGCTTTTAGGATACAAATTGAAAAGCATAGATAGTTATTGAGTTGCTCTGATATCATAACCCCTGTGAAAGATTCAAGAACTTATTCATGAACATTTATGAACATAAAATGGTCTTTCATGAACAAAAAACTGTTTCTTACTTGATATTGAACTTCAAGAACAGTTTCATGAAATTTACAAGACTTATACTAACAGTAAAAAGCAACTGTAATGAAAATTTGAAAAAAGATGTTGCTTTTTGAGAAAAAGAGAAGAAAGAAGACACCGATAATTGCATGCATAGGATAAAATAGAGACTTGTTGATTGAAAGTAATTGATAACATGACAGAAGACATAATCCACATTTCACTTTAAAATCCTCCTTTGTGACAGTGTTTTCAAAAACAATCTTCTTTAACCCTCTCCAAACAATAACATCATTTAACCACTTTGTTGCATACGACTCTGGAAATCATTCCTTTTCCCACAATGTTTTCAGCTCTATCAGAAGATTGTTTTTCAATTTCATCACATTTGAAATGTCGTCTGCAAACTCTTTCAATTTGGGACAGTTGAACATTTGGTGTTTGGTAAAGGGCTAAATCATTGATGAATTGGTAACTAAAATTCCTTGTTTTATTATAGTAGAACTGTCACCCTTTTCTTTGTATTCCCACATTTTAACACCGTAAAGAAGACTTTTTCAAGAAACCATTGTGACTAAAGAAACATTGCTTATAATAAGCAATTTGTCCTTTAGTCAAAATAGTTTGTTCACTCTCAAAACCACAAAATATATAATAAGTTTGAAATTTTAAAAATTTCGTTCTGCATATATTTTATGTTCATTAACATGTTGTTGAAATTCATGAACATGTTCAAGAATATCATGAATGGCCATTTTTCGTTTATGTCTGTTGATGAAGTTTATGAACACAGATCTTGAATCCCTCGCAGGGGATATCATGACTGTTTAATAAACAACACCTAACCCTTCTAGTGCTGGAACCAACTTCATCCTTGTGCAAAAAGGTTGGATCCAGGCCAGCAGCCAAACAAATTGGCGGCTGACCTGTGATCTAACCTGTTTGCTAATCTGAGTATCTGTCCTCAACACAAATTAAGCAGATATTTAAGGTCTTGGTAAGCAGACGACACAAAAATCTTAATCTTAAGAAAATTACCAAGCATTCTAAGGATTAGGACTATTGCAATGTCTTTCATGTTTTTGTCTTTGGCACTTAAAATCAGTTGTGAGAATTTTTTCTATCATACTTTTCCAAATGTTACTCTCGTTGACCTATTTTGTTTTAACCCATTACTTAACAATGATGACATTTAACCATTTTGTTGCAGATGGCTCTTGAAAACATTGTGGGAAAAGGAGAAATTGCTTGCTTAAAGAGCAATTTCTCTTTTGCCCACAATGTTTTCTTTGTTATCTGAAGAATACTTTTAAATTTCATCACATTTTGAAATGCTGTCTGCAAACTCTTTCATTTTGGGACAGTTGAAAATTCGTCGTTAGGGAAAGGGTTAACTCTTTCCCAAACAATAAACACATTTGACCACTTTATTGCAGACGGCTTTAGAAAACATGGTGGTTAAATGAGAAATTGCTCGTAACGAGCAATTTATCCTTTTCCCACAATGTTTTCTGCCCTATCAGAAGATTATTTTCCAATTTCATCACATTTTGAGCCGTCTGCAAACTCTTTCAATTCAGGGCAGTTGAAAATTCGTTGTTTGGCAAAGGATTAAAACATTAACTCACACATAAGCTAGTTAAAGCTTGACATTAATCATTGAGATACATAACACATCATTGCGGGATATTCACAATCACTTTATAGCTACAATGCAGTCAAAATTGTCGTCAACTTCATGTATTGTATATCTCTCTAGGAATTTGGATCAGCCCATATAAACTTGAAACTGCATCATCAATTTACAGATGCAGGAAACACTTGTGAAAAATGAATTTAGCATTAGAAAGCTAGTTAAGATAGAGTAGACCATAACCCCTGAGGACCTTTTAGGAATAGTCCACATTGATTTGAATCCTTATACAAGCTAACTAAAATGTGAGACGAAAGAAAAAACTTGCCCTGAAACATGTTTTTCCCACAAAAAGAACCAATACCTTTTTTGCATGGCAAGCTGATTTCAAGTGGAAACACATAACATTTGTTGAAAAAGTCATTGCCTTATCTATTTCTTCATATACCCCATTTTTGATATAACTCAATCAGAAACCTCGAAAAAATAAGAACCCCTACGATGGATTCAGGAACTGTATTAAATATTTCAAAGAACAGACATCAACCAAAAATGGCCGTTCATGAACAAAAGGTTGTTCTTGAATATGTAATGCAAACATATAACTTTCAAGAACATTTTCATGAACATCTTGAAAGCACATGAACATAATCATGTCCAAAAATACATCCAACAACATCTTATTGAAATCCATAAGTATGTTCAAAAATGAATTTATGTTCATGAAAAGCAATTTCTCTTCTCCTTTATGTCAGCTTAACAGGTTCATTAACACATTTCTTGGATCCTTCGCACGGAAATTGCTAGTGATGAAACCATTATCGAATAATCGCATAATCGTCGCTGCATGTGTCTCGTCGATGACAATCGATACATCTGCTGAAAATCAATATCGCTACAACTGTTGTTTTGGCTTTGTTTGAAAGAATCTATATCAATGTAATTGATGGAAGTAAAATTGGCAGTCATTTGAACTAAGAATAACAATTGGATCTAAATGTCATGGTTTTTTCGCATATTTGTTAGTAGGTCAATATGATTGAAAATGTTTCTAAAATATTAAAAGTTTCAAAAGTTTTAAACATGTTTTTGTTGGTGTTCGGAACAAACCCCCGCCGGAATAAACCCCCACTGTAAAAAACGGCACTGCAGAATAAATCCCATCTCATATTTTGAACACGCAAAAGAAACCCCCATGCTATTTTTGCATAGGCAGAAGAAACCCCAACTCATGTTTTGCATACGCGAAGAAACCCCCACTCATATCAATTAGGAATATTGTAGTGAGAAATAATCTGTTTAGATGAAGCGTTAATTCGATAGCTACGATAATAACCTTTCTTTGGTGGAAAGTTGATGCAAACATGTATATACCTGTTAACAGCTGATCCCTTTATACGGTACTAACAGTGAAAATCACAGGTCACTGTTTGCATTGGTGACATGTTAATTACCTTCCATGATGCAAACATGTATAGTCCCTTTAACTGTGGACCCCTTTCATATTGTACTAACACAGATAATTGCTTGTTACATGGCGCATTAATTCGATAGCATTGATTTTAATAAGTGTTTGTTTTCAGAAAAGTTATATATAAATTACAAAATCATAGATCTCCTTCATTGCATCTTGCATATCAATTGATACCACATGGAGATTATTCAAATGTGTCAATTATTTCGATAGTGCCCTTATGGTGAGCATGTTTGATCAATTAATCAACTTGGATTATGCAATACATTCATTATTGCTTTAACTTGAAAAATTCAGAATCAAATTACGTATCAATGGTTGGCTTACATTATGGAGAACAGTTAGGATAGGGGTTTATTCCACCTATCTGAAAACAAGGTGGGGGTTTATTATGCTATGGTTAGGGTTTCTTCCGTGTATGCTAACAGTGAGCGGGGGTTTCTTCCACTATGCCATTTTTAGGGTGGGGGTTTATTCCGGCGGGGTTTATTCTGGGATTCGTTTTTGTTTGACCTTCAACGTTACAACATTTAAACTATTTCTAAAAGCCAATTTTTTATTTGTTTCTAAAATAGAAACAGAGATGGAAATGCATTGTCTATGTTAAAGTGGATCTATGATAGTCCTTGCAATTAATAGGGGAATCTATGGTAAAGTGGATCTATGATAGTCCTTTCATTCAATAGGGGAAAATATGGTAAAGTGGATCTATGATAGTCCTTGCATTTAAAAGGGGAATCTATGGTAAAGTGGATCTATGATAATCCTTTCATTTAATAGGGGAATCTATGGTAAAGTGGACCTCTGATAGTCCTTGCATTTAATAGGGGAATCTATGGTAAAGTGGACCTCTGATAGTCCTTGCATTTAATAGGGGAATCTATGGTAAAGTGGATCTATGATAGTCGTTTCATTTAATAGGGGAATCTATGGTAAAGTGGATCTATGATAGTCCTTGCATTTAATAGGGGAATCTATGGTAAAGTGGATCTATGATAGTCCTTTCATTTAATAGGGGAATCTATGGTAAAGTGGATCTATGATAGTCCTTGCATTTAATAGGGGAACCTATGGTAAAGTGGATCTATGATAGTCCTTTCATTCAATAGGGGAATCTATGGTAAAGTGGATCTATGATAGTCCTTGCATTTAATAGGGGAATCTATGGTAAAGTGGATATATGATAGTCCTTGCAATTAGTAGGGGAATCTATGGTAAAGTGGATCTATGATAGTCCTAAGCATTAAATAGGGGAATAAGAAAATCCTTCAAGAAGTTACTAAAACTGGTATGTAATCCTGAGACCTCTTTCTACATCAACAAAGTGAAACGTTTGTTTGTTTTTTTTATATGGGTTTTACATCACATCAACATTATTTCAGTTATGTAGCAATGCCTGACTCCTAATGATGGAGGAAGACCCCTTACTCAACTGCCCATAAGGGCTGGTCAAGGGGGGTAGAACCATTGGCATTCCGTAAGTCAGTCGGGAGACTGCCTCTCATAAAAAACATATCCTTCTCAGGATTTGAACCCACGCGGAGATGGGACAAGTTTTATACGTAAACCAGTAGGCAACGGAGGCCCCTGTGAAATGCTTTAGTTTTATATAACTGACACAGCAATCCTGACCAAACAATATACCTTTGAAAGATCCATATGATTTGACATCTGAAAGGCTTCTAACAAGGACTTGTGCTTAACCAGTGGGCCATATGAACAATAGGTGTTTAAACTTGGAAAGAAAGAGCAACCTACATATTGTATATATAAATTAGATTTTTTTTTGAGCTAAGGGATAAAAAATAAAATACAAAAGAACATGTATGGCCTGGAGAAGTTATTTCTGTTAATGTCATGGAAGTTTACCATTTTAACAACCTATTATCAAACAATTACGACATTTGACTAGTTTGTTGCAGACGAATCTGGAAAACATTGTTGGAAAAGGAGAAATTTTTAATAATGAGCATTTTCTCCTTTACCCTCAATGTTTTCGGCCCTATCAGAAGGCTATTTTTCAATTTCATCACATTTTGAAATGTTGTCTGCAAACTCTTTCAATTCGCGACAGTCAACCATTTGGCATTTGGTAAAGGGTTAGCCATACCTTCAATAAACTTCAGTTTTAATTGTGACGAAAAGCATTTTTTGTCTGTTGTCATAATAATTTCTACATCTTATCATAAAACAAATTACGTTAACATTACCATAGTCTTCTGAAGTAACATTCAATTACGATCTGTCACAAAATTCCATAAGAGGGAAAGGTTTCAAAGAATAATATATTGATGAGAGTTGACCCTTATAGTGCTAGAACCAACTTCACGGTTATGCAAACAAGTTAGATCCAGGCGAGCGGCTAAGAAAATTTGTGGCTGACCTGTGAAATAACCTGTTTGCTACTCTGAGTATTTTTTCTCATAAAAATTAAGCAGACTTCAAAATTTGAAAAGCAGATGACAAAAATCTTTAAGAAAATTACCCAGCATTCTAAGGGTTAACCCCCTTCTTAATCATTCCTGGCATTAATGTACCTGCCGCAGAAAATTTAATCAAACACTGTGAAAAAAAGATGAGTTGATTCAAATAAGCAATTGATCCTTTTGTCGCAATGGTTTCATCAATGTATTTTGCCCATGTTGTATTTTGCCCATGTTGTATTTTGCCCGTGCTGTATTTTTTTTCGTCTGCTGTTTGTTTTCAATTTGGACCAGTCACAAGCTCCCTTATTGGGAGAACGGATCAGACGTTCTGGTTACCCCAGATACTGTCAAGGTGAAATGATGAATTACATTAACTTTCCCATTTATTCTAAGAAAGCCTTTCAAAAATGCCACTCATAAATAATACTGCACATCGCAGATACTTATTACTGTATTTTTATTCCCTTCCCTTTTTGTTATGACACCCAAAACTTAAAGCTGGCCAAATTTGATGGGTTTTCAAAAAGTTAAAACTTTATTGCGTTAAACCTGTACAACAGCTCCGCCTTATAAATATTTTCCTGTAAGTTGTTTAGTAAAACAGTACCCTGGTATAGTATTCAATCATTGTTACACAATTCTGGTCTCACCTTCTGGGCGGCAGTGATTGATTGTCGAAATCTATTTCCGGAAAGTTTATCATTTGCAGTTATGGTGATTTCTTCAAACAGCATAAACGTTGTGTCACAAAGTCATTTTCTATTCTCTTTATCATAGAGAAAAGAAAATGATTTTGTGACACAATGTTTATTAAATTTTTGGTCATTATACACATTCCATTACCAATCAATGCAGATGAAGGATTAAAAAACACTGTGACAGGCAAAAGGAAAAAATTATCAGAAAGAGCAATATCATTTTTAAACTGTTTTTTTTTTTTAACATTTTGAGAAAAGAAAATTATTTCTTTCTAAAATAAGTAAATTCTATCAAAATATTTTTTTCTTATTGAAAGCAACATCCGATGACAATTATGAAATCTACGAATCTACTTTTTATCAAGAAATGAAGAAAAACATTTTGACAACAGGAGAAATTTCACTCTATAAAAATCTTTTGTGCTGTTTCTGTAGTTTAGTAAGTTTTTAGCTGCAGGTGCATCAAAGTGAAGGGTTAACCCTTAGAATGTTGGGAAATTTTCTAAAAATAAATTTGCGTGTCATCTGCTCTTTCCAAAACATTAAATATATGCTTAATTTTGGTGAGGAAAGATAATTAGAGAAGCAAACATGTTAAATCACAGGCCTGCCACCAATTTACTTGGTGGATGGCCTTGATCTAACCTGTTTGCATAAGTATGAATTCGGTTCCAGCACTATACGGGTTAAAAAAGTTATAAAGTTTATTCTATTGATTCATGAGCTGTCAATTTGTCTGCCAAAAGAAATGTGAGAAAAGTATGCATTCCTTTTGAAAGCATCATGATAGCATTTTGTTTATAATATCACTTTCATACTACATATCTTTAACCCTTTAACAAATGCCAAAATTTCGACTGTCCAAATCGAAAGAGTTTGCAGACGACATTTCAAAATGTGATGAAATTGAAAAACAATCTTATGATAGGGCAGAAAACATTATGGGAAAAGGAGGAATTACTTGTTTAGAGGAATTCCTCCTTTTTCTAAAATGTTTTCAAGAGTTGTCTGCAACAAACTGGTGGTCAAAAGTCGTTATTGTTTGATAATGCGTTAATATTAGTTCTTTATCACAATTCATATCTACAGGAAATCTCAAAAAGGAAATCAATTAAATTGGATGTTTTTCTTTTTCAGAAGAAAAACATATAAGATTGATTGATTGATATAGAATGTAGTGTAGAGAACAGATACAGAATATTCTATTCTGTTCTGTTCTAGGAATGAAATGTTATCTTACACAACTAAATTTTTTCATTTTGGGGGTTTAATTTTCATCCTTATTTTATGCGAAATCTGAACGCTAATTTTTAGTGCAATTTATATATAACATGTAAGGGAAGCCTAAGTTTGTTCTGGTATATATGTCATATCAAGGAAAAATCTGTGTTTGGAGAAATCGTAGTTTAGTACTTTTTTTTGATGGGCAGAAGATGCAAAATGTCTCAAGTGGTTTTGTGATGACGTAAAAAAGGGGGCTAATTTTCTAAGATTTGAAAGATTTTACTTCATTGAGAACGAGAGATATATATAATGTTTATAAATGAACTAGATTAACAGAACATGGATTATTACATTTGCACATGTACATTATCAATTTTAAACAGCGAGGCGCGCGACAATATGTACCCGTTTACCTCTAAACAAGTTGCAAGTGTGCTAAGCAAGGGCCCAAAGAAATGTCAAGTTAAGGTATACAGGCATCACACAGTCAATTATCAGCCAGGTTGGTATTGGAAAATCATCATGTAACCAAATATATTTATGTAGTTCTCTTCCTTGTTATGCCTTAATACTATGATTACTAGTAAATTCAATGTTTTGGATGACAAATAATTTCAAATAATAGTTTAAATTTCAAATAATAGAAGGACGGATATGGCATCAAATATTCTGGTACAGTTCGGTAAAGTTAACGTTATGCCGGTAATTTCGGTAAACATCAGACAGTTGCAAATGTTAGAATTTTGCTCCTAACTAATGATTGTTTATAACTGCACAACCAGCTGGATTCGATTGATTTTGGAAATGTGACGCTAGAATGAGCCGTTATAATGGTGAAAAAACTTCGCTTTAAGAGTTATTCGTAGAGTGGGTACTCTACACTACATTCTATCCCGTGATATCCTTCAGGTGTTGCATTCTAGTAATTGATGTTCTTTGTTCAAGAACAGCCATTTATCAATCATAAACATTCATGAATAAGTTGTTGAAACTTTCGCAATAGCTGTATACCACTTCCATGCAACCCCATATAGTCCTTTTATTCATTTATGTAGTTTTATTGGATTTTACTTCGTTTCAAAACAATATCAGTTTATTGGATTGCCCAACTCTTAATGATAATGAAGATCCTATACTTTACTGGCAATAAGGGCAGATCAAGCCGAGTAGAACCAATGGCACCCCGTAAGCCAGTCAATAAGGGCAGATCAAGCCGAGTAGAACCAATGGCACCCCCTAAGTCAGTCAATAAGGGCAGATCAAAGCCGAGTAGAACCAATGGCACCCCGTAAGTCAGTCAATAAGGGCAGATCAAGCCGAGTAGAACCAATGGCACCCCGTAAGTCAGTCAATAAGGGCAGATCAAGCAGAGTAGAACCAATGGCACCCCGTAAGTCAGTCAATAAGGGCAGATCAAGCCGAGTAGAACCAATGGCACCCCGTAAGTCAGTCAATAAGGGCAGATCAAGCCGAGTAGAACCAATGGCACCCCGTAAGCCAGTCAATAAGGGCAGATCAGCCGAGTAGAACCAATGGCACCCCGTAAGTCAGTCAATAAGGGCAGATCAAGCCGAGTAGAACCAATGGCACCCCGTAAGCCAGTCAATAAGGGCAGATCAAGCCGAGTAGAACCAATGGCACCCCCTAAGTCAGTCAATAAGGGCAGATCAAAGCCGAGTAGAACCAATGGCACCCCGTAAGTCAGTCAATAAGGGCAGATCAAGCCGAGTAGAACCAATGGCACCCCGTAAGTCAGTCAATAAGGGCAGATCAAGCCGAGTAGAACCAATGGCACCCCGTAAGTCAGTCAATAAAGATCAAGCCGAGTCAATAAGGGCAGTCAGTCAATAAGATCCGAGTAGAACCAATGGCACCCCGTAAGTCAGTCAATAAGGGCAGATCAAGCCGAGTAGAACCAATGGCACCCCGTAAGTCAGTCAATAAGGGCAGATCAAGTCGAGTAGAACCAATGGCACCCCGTAAGTCAGTCAATAAGGGCAGATCAAGCCGAGTAGAACCAATGGCACCCCGTAAGTCAGTCAATAAGGGCAGATCAAGCCGAGTAGAACCAATGGCACCCCGTAAGTCAGTCAATAAGGGCCGATCAAGCCGAGTAGAACCAATGGCACCCCGTAAGTCAGTCAATAAGGGCCGATCAAGCCAAGTAGAACCAATGGCACCCCGTAAGTCAGTCAATAAGGGCAGATCAAGCCTAGTAGAACCAATGGCACCCCGTAAGTCAGTCAATAAGGGCAGATCAAGCCGAGTAGAACCAATGGCACCCCGTAAGTTAGTCAATAAGGGCAGATCAAGCCGAGTAGAACCAATGGCACCCCGTAGGTCAGTCAATAAGGGCAGATCAAGCCGAGTAGAACCAATGGCACCCCGAGTAGAACCAATGGCACCCCGAGTAGAACCAATGGCACCCCGTAAGTCAGTCAAGAGACAACCTCTAATGATAATCTAAATGCCATAACCAATATGAAACCACAGGGAAAAGGGTCATGTGATTTCAAGTTCTGTACTCCAACCTTTAGGACATGGAGGCCCATTCAGTTGTCTCAGGTATTGTGCCATATTGTGAAAACAAGAGACGAAATATTGACTCATCATAAAAAAAACCTGCTTATTTCCACCAAATAATTTTCAGATTTTGTGAGGATTTTCCTCTAAAACCTAAGTTGCTGGAATGCATTAGACTTGTGCCATGGAAAAGATTATTATGAGTAACCACAAGAAAGGTTTGAGTGTACAGGAAAGAGCCTCAAAAAATATGCACCCTAATCATTTATGTCTGCAATCTTCTAAATTGAAGATTTTAAACTTTTGATGGAGATGATTCTACCGAGTACCAAAAACACAGGATTTGGTAAATAGCAGATATAATATATGTATTGCCAGATCTCTTCTTTTCCAATATCTGGTTATCTGGGGGCAACAGTGGTGCAGAGGTAGAGCATTTGCCTGTTGTACCCCATTAGGGGAGGTGAAAATTGTCAGGACTAGCCCTTAAATCGGCCTGGGTACTAGTTTAGTATCAAGGAAGCAGTCATCGAGAGTGAATTCAAAAAGCTTCAAGCTTCGGTCACAATCGATGTATAAGAATTAAGTATAAACTTCACAAGCTGGTTCCCTAATTACTTACCTCTACAAATTTCTGCACTGAAGACTTTGTCTGGATGGCATTTTCAATCACTTTTCCTGAAGTCTTGTAGTTTTCTACAAATGACAGGTAACTGTCTTGCACGCTTTGTCCGGAAAACTGCAATAAAATAATTGAAAAGGATGACAGATAAACAACTGATAGAGGATATTATGGAAAATAATGATTAATTGATTTGTCTACATAATACTAGAATATTATGTATCCAATCTGAGAAAGATAATTTGATTAAGTGTTAATCAGCTTTAACAATGTTTAAAGCATACTAGTGCTAAATAGGCTACAAAACTGTATAAAATGAGTAGTAAATTATGAAACAATAAGTTAAAAACGCACATTATCATGACAGTATAATGCCTGCACATTTTAAGAGCGATGTTTAAAAGTACTTTTTCCATGAATGTGAGGCACACAATTTGACCTCATTGTTTACATTCAAGTAACGTCTAAAAATAGTGATGAGCGTTCTGATAAACGAGTGGTGGTCATGTGATACACATAAAGTTATGGTCGTTTATTCAACACAACAACATGAATATTCGAAAAGGAGAATTTTTCAGATTTTCTTCGTTTCTAAAGTTTCTTAGATGACCTCTTTTTCCCCTTATTATAAACAAACCTTATTATCTTAGCTCTTTTTAAAGCATCACATGAATATGTTACTGTATAAGCTACTCTTTAAAAGGGAATTAAATGTATTTATATGTTTATGGTCAACTATTCTAGAATTTACACAATTTTACTGTAACTGAGCGCAAGTATTTCTTTAGGTAAGTATTTATATGAAAGGTTATACATCTTTTTATATATACTCATCTATGAACACATTGATAAAAAGCATTCTTATTACACGCCTTTCTTTAAGGAAGTATACGGATTTAAAATATTTCAAAAGTACTTCACAGCATTGTTTTTGGTTTATGGTGCTTGTCATAATGATATGTAAATGTGTAAGCAACAAAATGTACACTGGAATCCCATATTAAGTGGTCTTCTATACGGCAGCTTTCAGTAAAATGCAGGTCTGCCGTGTCCCCCGAATCCTTTTTCGGAATGATATAAATATTGTTGATATGTAGATGGAACTGCAAGATAAACAACCTGTGACAGGAAAATCAGTGTCCGCGTAATAGTATACTCCCTATAAATCCCCATCGCTGCACCCTATGGCCTGAGGTAAGAAATCGATAATGCGGGTTGGCTGAGGTGCATCAGCGACTGCAATTGGCAAAATAATGCTTTGTACCTTTTTGTTCTTGCTTTGAAATGTACCTTCCATTTTCAGTATATTATCACCAAGTTTTTATTCTTGCTTAAAAATGTGCCTGCCATTTTCAGTTTATCATCACTACCTAAGTTTGTGCTCTTGCTTTACCATGTCCCTACCATCTACAGTATAATACCACTAAATATGTGCTTTTGCATCAAAATGTCCCTACCATTTTCAGTATACTATCACTGAGTTTTTGTATTTGCTTTACCATGTACCTACCATTTTGAGTATAATATCGCCCACTGTACTTGTGTCTGTACTCCATCTGGTCCATTCTTGGTTCAGAAATTCTAGGTAAATCTGATGGTGCATCAGAATCTCAGGTATCATGTAAAATATATTGTCTATCACTCGCTCATCAATACCAGACACTGTCTTTAAGGGATCCATGTATCTCTGGAAATAGAACATTTATTTTTCTACTTTATTTATTTGAATGGGGTTTCACATCGCAGCAATTATTTTAGCTATGTTACAATGCCTGACTCTTAATGATGGAGGAAGACCTGATTATCAACTGACCACAATGGCTGGTTAAGCTGGGTAGAACAATCAGCCTTTCATAAGTCAGTCAGGAGACTTAATTAACCTCTTATGGAAAGCAAAATGCCATGACCAAGATTTGAACCCATGCAGAGAGGAATCAATTGATTTCAAGTTCTATACCCTTACCACAAGGCCACGAATGTCAGTAAAATGGGATTTTGAAAACAACTAGTTTTTGCCCTTTGTCTGAAAAAAACTTCTTAAAAGTAGTAGTGAAAAAATATGACAAATAGAAACCAAATTCAATAAAAATCCAAAGTGATAGAAATTATTGAAGGAAAAAGATTCAAAATTGTAACGAATGTCAGATGACAATGAACATTTTACAATTTCTCAATGAGATTGTGCAGATGGTGAGTAAAGGACAAACTGCTTGCAAACTGAGAAACGTATCCTTTTGTCATAGTGTTTTTTTAAGTCATCTACAGCCAAATGTTCAAATAAGATACTACGAAGAAAGGGATTAAGAGATGTCAAATAAACCAATTCAACAAAAGTAGAAACCAGCCATATCTTCTTAAGTCACACCAAATTCAAGCAGATTTAACTTCTTCAAGGCAAAGGGTTAAGTTTTTCTTGTATAAAACAAGAATTCTTAAACAGTGTAAGACAAATGTTTCATCTTAGGTTTGACTATTCTTCAACAGTGCAAGGTATGAGTATTCAGTCTAATGCTTGGCTGTTTTTAAACAGTGCAATAGACATAAGATTCTTTCTAACACTTGACTATTCTTAAACAGTGCAGGACATAGATTCTGTCTAACGCTTGACTGTTCTTAAACAATGCAGGACATAGATTCTGTCTAATGCTTGACTGTTTTTAAACCGTGAAAGTCAATCCTCTTAAACCAATATCATTGTTTTCTGATATTTTTGGTGCACCTGACTGTCCCAAATCTATTTTTCGAGAATAAGATAGCAGGTTTGAAAGATATTGTTTATCTTTTGGAGAGAATAGTTCCTGTTGTCTTTTGCTGCGGATGGGTCAAAGTGAGTGATTTAGGGAGTATTGGTTGAAGAGAAAGCATTAAAGTTTTATCTTATACATCTTTCACATAGAAAAACAAACAATTCAAATATATCATTTAACCCAAATGCTAAATTTTCGACTGTCCCAAATTGAATAAGTTTGCAGACAACATTTCAAAAATGTGATGAAATTGAAAAATAATCTTCTGATAAAGCAGAAAACAATATGGGAAAAGGAAAAATGCTCTTAACAAGCAATTTCTCTTTTTTCCACAAAGTTTTCCAGAGTCATTTGCAACAGTGGTTAAATGTGGTTATTGTTTGGTAATGGGTTGAGGGGGTGGGGGTGTTAAAGGTACATAATGTGTTGTATAAAAACAATTTGGATACAACCAAAATTAATTTAATCTACTTGATGAACATTTCCTGCATGTTTTACGACAATGGATTTGCAAGGAATATATTTTTATATTCATAGATCTACTTTACATTAAATTTTGCTTTAAAATTTCAACCATCAGACATTCTGAAAAAAGAAATTGGGTTTATGGCTTTATGCATCAAATCACTCATAACAAAGAAAGGGTTGAAATTTGAATAGTGACATAACATCAGCCATGCAACAGAATCGTTCCCATTTTACTAAAGTACCCAAACAAGTCGTATTCTATTTATAGCAACCGTATAATCGTTTGGAAGGAGGTTGCCAATAGTGATAAGGATCATCAACAGTTGCCAGCCAACTGTTTTCTGTATGAATTAATTTCAATAAAATCTCCCCTCACAATTCCACTTGTATTCCCTTACACAAGTTACACACAACTCCAAAAAATCTGCAGAAATTGAAACTTTCACAAAAAAACATTAGAATTAACATCTGTTCAAGCCAAAATAGTCAGATGTTTTCTCCACCAGAAAGAATCATTTTCCTTTTGTGACAAAGTAAGAAATACTGCAAAAATGTTACAAGTATCTCATTTCTACCATTCTTTCCCCCTCAAAATGATTTGCATTGCGTTCCATAGTTTTAAGAAGGTGAGGATACAAAGTGCTCCAATCAAAGACAAAACATTAATAAAACTCTGCTTATCCAAACTATTAATAACCAGCTAAACAAACTGCAGTCTTCTTAGTTCATAGATTTATTGTTAACCCTTAACCAAATGCCAAATTTTCAACTGTCCCAAATTGAAAGAGTTTGCAGACTACATTTCAAAATGTGATGAATTTGGAAAATAATCTTCGGATAGTGCAGAAGACATTGTGGGAAAAGGAGAAATTGTTCATTATTCAACATTTCTCCTTTTCCCACAATGTTATCCAGAGTGGTCTTCGACAAACTGGTCAAATGTCGTTATTATTTGGTAACAGGTTAATTAATACTTCTTTATATACTACTGGGTCATGTCTCACAAATAATGTTATGTTTTTGTTTACAACATATTCGTAACGCTTGAATCTTAAAATTATTTCTTTTGTGGAAGAAAAATAGACACACATTTCAAAATACGATAAAGATTTCACTCATGCACCATTCATATCTGTCTAAAGTAACCAAAATGAGGTACTCTTTCTCTCTTACATTTCACTTTAACCCATTAACAAATAATAACAACATTTAACCACTGTTTTGCAGACAATTGCAACTCTGGAAAACATTGTCGAGCAATTATTCCTTTTCCCGCAATGTTTTCTGCCCTATCAGAAGATTATTTTCCAATTTCATCGCATTTTGGAAAGTCGTCTGCAAACTCTTTCAATTTGGGACAGTCGAAAAAGTTGGCATTTGGTAAAGGGTTAAGATGAAAACTATCATACAAACCTTAGTGAGACAGGCCCAAGTGATTTCTTACAGTGTGCATACGCATTCATCAAAATGTGACTAGTTCCAATTTTGTGGTATTAAATTTGAACTTTACCAAGTGAACTTGATTTTTACTTTCAACCAAGAATAATTACTCTGGACTATTTCTAAAATAGCCCTTATTTACATACCCCACTAGCTATGGACTAGCTAATGAAGATTGTCACTAAGATTTTCTAATAAAGCTAGAAAAAGAAAAAATCTTGTTAGATCAGACTTCCTAAACCAAGAATGATAGTTACTGACATAGTATGGCAATTTTGTGTCAATCACAAGTATGTGTTGAACTACTATTTCTATTTGTATATTCACACCTGCAAAGAATCATCTAAAAACCAGCATGACAAATGAAGACATTTTTGTTAAAATCAATTTTCTTTTTACAACAATAGTTTCTACCCAAGACCACAAAGAATCATAAAAGACATTCCCTTATCAAACAGTTTACCAAAAGGAAAAGACAAGAAGTCCGAAAAAGGCAAACATTTGCATAAATATTGTTGAAATGAAGTAACAACTAATATATTCTCACTTAACAAGATAAATCAATGTAAATATTAAATTCTCACACCAAAGGTTCCATGCAAGACTAAAGTAAGTCCTCAAAACACATGAAGCACTTACCATAGTGTGGCCTTAACCCTTAGAATGCGGGGTTTTCCACAAATAGATTTTTGTGTGGTCTGCTTTCCAAAACCTTAAATATCTGCTCAATTTTGATAAGGAAAGATACTCAGAATAGCAAACAGGTTAGATCCCAGGCCAGCCTCTAAGTAAATTGTTTGCATAAGCATGAAGTTGGTTCGAGCACTATAAGGGTTAAACTCTCCACTTGTTTTAGTAGTTTTCTGAAGCAAGACAAGAACAAGTCACTCATAAATTGGTACAGAATCAAATGATATGAGATATATATAATTCAACCACACAGAGAGAAGCATGGATAATTAGGGAACTGACCCAGCAATATATTTGAATAATTGTTGGACACTGTTTAAATCTAAACAAGTAATATATAATTTTATTGTAGATGTCAAGACAATTTTTTTACCTAGCATGGATATATATGAACTGACCAAGGAATACATTTGAATAACTGTTGGGAACTGGTTAAATCTAAATGAGCAGCTTATCATTTCATTGTTCATTAAATAAATAATTAATGAAAAAAATAGAAAATATCTTACCAATCAATTAATCTGAATATGCTGATGCTTCACTCAATTTCTATATTCAGATGGGTTTTTCATCGCATCAACATTACTTCACATAATGTTGCTATCACTGACTCATAATGGTGGCAAGGAACCGAAACTCAACTACTCTTACCTCATTACCAAACAATATCGACATTTGACCAGTTTGTTGCAGATGACTCTGGAATACATTGTGGGAAAAGGAATAATTGCTCTTAACAAGCAATTTCTCCTTTTCCCAAAATGTATTCTGCCATATCAGAATATTTTTTTTCCAATTTCATCACATTTTGAAATGTTGTCTGCAAACTCTTTCAATTTTGGACAGTCGAAAATTTGGCATTTGGTAAAGGGTAACAGACTTTTCAAGCCGGGTGTGTAGAACCATTGCTGTTCTGTAAGTCAGCTTAGAGATGATCTCTCATGAAAATCCAAATGTCATCACCCAGATTTGAACCCACACTCAGGGGCCACGTGATGTCATGTTCTGTACTCTAACCATAAAATCTAAGATGCCTGCTTGCTTGATTTCTTTGTAAGACGATGCACAGACAAAGCAAACAGTAAGTTTTTTGTTCTTATCGCCAAGCAGAGACATTGAACAACCTTTTCTTGTCACTTAAAATTACCAGACAAATACACACAATATTTATTATGACTTTCTTAACGCCCTTTATTTGCCAAACTTAACTAGTTAATTCATTTGATACAGACATGTTAATGATGTAGGTTAATATTCCATTGTATTAATGGGTAGTAAACCAGTTAGGGAGACATTCCATTTTCTAACTAGATAATAGTAATTCCACATCCTAGCCAACTTATCAGCCTATTGCTCATGAAGAAGGCAATCTCCAAAAAATGATGAATAAACATCAATAATGAAGATTTTAAGGGTTCATTGCAAGTAAACAGCTTTGATTTTCAATCTTCAATCAATGTCAAGCCCTCACTTTTCAGCATTAAGGTAGAAAACCAATAAACCACCATTTTGAGTTTCTTTCCTTTGTCGGATTACTTTATCCGTTCTTGGTATACATTGGCGGGGGCCGGAACTATTCGCTTTACACCGATTAGTTCCGGCCCCTACTGATGTATACAGAGAAGGAACAGAGTAATCTGAGTAAAGAATGGGTTTCAAAATGGCAGATTATGGCTACCGATGTATACAGAGAAGGAACAGAGTCATCCGAGTAAAGAATGGATTTCAAAATGGCGGATTATGGCTACTGATGCATCTGAGAAGGAACAGAGTAATCTGAGTAAAGAATGGGTTTCAAAATGGCAGATTATGGCTACCGATGTATACCAAGAAGAAACAGAGTTATCTAAGTAAAGAATGTGTTTCAAAATGGCGGATTATGGCTACCGATGTATACCGAGAAGAAATAGAGAAATCTGAGGAAAGCAAGGGTTTCAAAATGGCGGATTATGGCTACTGATGTATACCGAGAAGAAATAGAGAAATCTGAGGAAAGCAAGGGTTTCAAAATGGCGGATTATGGCTACCGATGTATACCGAGAAGAAATAGAGAAATCTGAGGAAAGCAAGGGTTTCAAAATGGCGGATTATGGCTACTGATGTATACCGAGAAGAAATAGAAAAATCTGAGGAAAGCAAGGATTTCAAAATGGCGGATTATGGCTACTGATGTATACCGAGAAGGAACAGAGAAAAAATCTGAGTAAAGAATGGGTTTCAAAATGGCGGATTATGGCTACCGATGCATCTGAGAAGAAATAGAGAAATCTTAGGAAAGCAAGGGTTTCAAAAAAGCGGATCATGGCTACCAATGTATACCGAAAAGGAACAGAGTAATCTGAGTAAAGAATGGATTTCAAAATTGCGGATTATGGCTACCGATGCATCTGAGAAGAAATAGAGAAATCTGAGGAAAGCAAGGGTTTCAAAAAGGTGGATCATGGCTACCGATGTATACCGAAAAGGAACAGAGTAATCTGAGTAAAGAATGGATTTCAAAATTGCGTGTAATGGCTACCGATGCATCTGAGAAGAAATAGAGAAATCTGAGGAAAGCAAGGGTTTCAAAATGGCGGATAATGGCTACCGATGTATACCGAAAAGGAACAGAGTAATCTGAGTAAAGAATGTTTTTCAAAATGGCAGATTATGGCTACTGATGTATACCGAGAAGAAATAGAGAAATCTGAGGAAAGCAAGGGTTTCAAAAAGGTGGATCATGGCTACCGATGTATACCGAAAAGGAACAGAGTAATCTGAGTAAAGAATGGATTTCAAAATTGCGGATTATGGCTACCGATGCATCTGAGAAGAAATAGAGAAATCTGAGGAAAGCAAGGGTTTCAAAATGGTGGATCATGGCTACCGATGTATACCGAAAAGGAACAGAGTAATCTGAGTAAAGAATGGATTTCAAAATTGCGGATTATGGCTACCGATGCATCTGAGAAGAAATAGAGAAATCTGAGGAAAGCAAGGGTTTCAAAATGGCGGATAATGGCTACCGATGTATACCGAAAAGGAACAGAGTAATCTGAGTAAATATTGGTTTCAAAATGGCAGATTATGGGTATTCTTACTAATTCTACCTTACAGTACATATTCTACCTTACAGTACATATTCTACCTTACAGTACATATTCTACCTTACAGTACATATTCTACCTTACAGTACATATTCTACCTTACAGTACATATTCTACCTTACAGTACATATTCTACCTTACAGTACATATTCTACCTTACAGTACATATTCTACCTTACAGTACATATTCTACCTTACAGTACATATTCTACCTTACTGTACATATTCTACTTTACAGTACATATTCTACCTTACAGTACATATTCTACCTTACAGTACATATTCTACCTTACAGTACATATTCTACCTTACAGTACATATTCTACCTTACAGTACATATTCTACCTTACAGTACATATTCTACCTTACAGTACATATTCTACCTTACAGTACATATTCTACCTTACTGTACATATTCTACTTTACAGTACATATTCTACCTTACAGTACATATTCTACCTTACAGTACATATTCTACCTTACAGTACATATTCTACCTTACAGTACATATTCTACCTTACAGTACATATTCAACCTTACAGTACATATTTCCTGAGTAATCTACCAATACTAGGCTAAGAAATGGTGTCTTGGTGACCAAGGACACTCAATGGTGATATAATTTGCATCCAACTATCCCTTCATGTTGAAATGTTTCACAGATTGTATTGATCCTGTGATGAAAACAAAGTAATTTCAAATTGAAATGGATGTCTTAAGATGGTTTTAGTCTTAATTTACACAAAATTACACCATAAGAATCATAAGGAAAAAGTTGTTACTTATATATATATCCAAGAAATCACATCTTTTGTTACTTATATATATATATATCCAAGAAATCACATCTTTTGTTACTTATATATATATATCCAAGAAATCACATCTTTTGTTACTTATATATATCCAAGAAATCACATCTTTTGTTACTTATATATATATCCAAGAAATCACATCTTTTGTTACTTATATATATCCAAGAAATCACATCTTTTGTTACTTATATATATCCAAGAAATCACATCTTTTGTTACTTATATATATCCAAGAAATCACATCTTTTGCTGTAACTTCAGGACCAATTTTTGCACGCAACCACACACGCATGCACACACGCACGCAAGCATGCACGCATGTTCACATAATTCTCCCTTATTTCATCAAAGTTGTTGTTGTTATTGATGACTAATATTCAACTTCTTTAGGTAGAGGAGTCACTTGATTTGGTGAGCATCTTTTATCTGTTCAATAGTTTTAAATGAGACAACTGGTTCACTGGAACTTTTATTCTTAAACCCTTTACCAAACGCCAAATTTTCAACTGTCCCAAATTGAAAGAGTTTGCAGATGACAAATGTGGTGAAGTTGCTCGTTACGAACAATTTTTCCTTTTCCCACAATGTTTTCAAGAGTCGTCTGCAACAAACTGGTCAAATGTCGTTAATGTGTGGTAATGGGTCAATGAACAGAGGGCAAGAGAAAGACTGACTCATTCAAACATATCAGAATGTGTGATTGGTTCAAATAGTTCAACGAACAGCAGACGACAAGTAAAAGCATGAAATATATATTTATATATATATTCTTTGTGTGTTACTGAGAAGAAACTATAATGTCAATAGTAAAAATTGCTCATTTATTAGATATGGGAAAAGCATAACTCCTGATTGCTGATGATTTCAATTCGGTCATGTCAAAATGTTGCCTAAAGAGTTATGCTTTACCAAAACAAAACTCTTTGATCATTATAGTATGAAGGGTTTGAAGAAAACAAAGCAAAAGATTCATGAACACAGAACTTTTCATGAAATTAATTAAAATCAATTACAGGGAGAGGAACTTTATAAGCTTTTAGCTTCCCTTCCAATCTGTTTCACTAAATAGTCGTTATGTATACAATGGCTTTATTTATTGAATAAAATATGTTTAAACTAATTACAGGTTCATGAATACATTCAGCAGTTTATATGCATAGATTGTTAAGAATATATTCCAAATATTCATGAAGGTAGTGGTTTCCATGTGATTTGGCTAATAGACCTGAACAAACCAACTCCAAGATATTTCGAGAATGAATCAGATAGTCATGATAAAGAAGAGGCTTCTCTGACTCTCTGTTCGATTACCACATTGTTATGGAATTTCACACAATCAGGTCGGAATTACCACTGAACCAGTCTATTTGTTTATAATTATCAATTGTGCAGAAACCCGTGTGCTAAAACAATACCTCTTATCATTCTGTAGGAATGAGAACAGATTTTTCTTCCTTCCTCTCGTTCCATGCTAATTGGAAGGATCCTGATGTTGAATCCCCCTTTAACCCTTTACCAAACACCAAATTTTCGACTGTCCCAAATTGAAAGAGTTTGCATACGACAATTAAAAATTTGATAAAATTGAAAAACAATCTTCTGATAGAGCAGAAAGCATTGTGGGAAAAGATGAAATTGCTCACTAAGAGCAATTTCTCTTTTTCCAACAATGTTTTCCAGAGTTTCTGCAGCAAAGTAGTCAAATGATGTTATTGTTTGGTAATGGGTTAAAGGTGCTTCTTCACAGAAGTGAGAAAGTTTCAAAGTTTAAAATCAATTCCTTTAAAATTGCACAACAGCTGTAATGTTATAAGATAAGCACTGAAGACAGTCATTGGAGGCAAAGTTAAAGTGATTTCAACTCTTAAAAGTGTGTATTCAGTGAATAAACATGTGTTCTAATCCAAAAGCGCAAAATGGCTTTTGAGATCTACCCTATATAAACTGTACATACTTAGATAAATTGACGCATCGTGAAATTATAATGCTTTCATTAGATACTTTTTGTTCTATATAAAACAACAAAACTATACAAAAGTTGTATTGTTTTAACAAGGTTTTATTTTTACTTTCAAATTTTCTCATCTGTGAACAATCACCTTTAACCATCAATTCCATGTGTGCATGTATCAACGGTTTCCCCATACTGGATTTTCTGACACGAACAAATTGAAAGCACATTCATTCATGAACATTCATGAATGCTAAATGGCTCTTTATGAACACAGCCTTTTTCATGAGTTTCAAGAACATGTTCATGAACATCAAGTACAGGTTCATGAAAACATACATGAACCTGTTCTTGATATTCATGAACATGTTAATGAAACTCATCACCAATTTAAGAACAGCTTTGTGTTCATGAAAGGTCATTCAATGTTCATGAATGTGAGTAAAGAATTTATTCATGAATGTTTATGAAGTTCATGAATAAACTCTTTACTCTTTCGCACGGTTAGGCTCGCCTTAAAAGTTGTTGGTCATTTCACGATTGACCTGATGACACAGATGCGACATAGCAAGGCATTATGAAGTAAAATTAACAAGAGGATTCTAGTAACAGATAAGAATTATTTCCACCATTTTGAGCAAATCAGGGCCAAACTGTGATAATTCCTCCCTCATTGTTGCTCTCCAAATGAAAAACATGTGAATAAGCAAATCAAATTCTTTTCATGAGAAGAACTGCATCATTTCTTATTCCATAATACATTACTTTCGTACATTGACTGCAGGAAAGTTAGATTACCCATGGAAAAGATTCAAGAACTTACACAAAAGTCATGAACTTAATGAACTTTCATGAATGTTTAATGGTCATTCATGAAAAGCGAAGCTGTCCTTAACTTGTTCAACAGTTTCAAGAAATGGTCCATGTCAACCAGTGACAATTTTCTTCATAGGTATGTTTTCTCACACACCTGCAGCAAAAGGTTTGAGAAACCATTGTGACAAAAATTGATTGTTAACATAGCCTTGTTGTCATTTCAACAATTTTCCATTTACACTACAGCTTACTGGGATTTACAGATAATAGGCTAAGACTCTAAAGTGTCTTGCTAAAGGACACTCCCACGAAACCAGAGGTACCCGTTGGGCTCAAACCCAGGACCCCCAAGTTCTAAGACCACCACAGACCACCACCGTAACAACTAGACCTCACAAGACCAAATGAAAAGATGAAATTGCTTCATTTCTCCTTCGTTTTGAAGGGTCTCTATGGATTTGAGAAAATAATGTTTATCCATACTTTTATAATTACAGTCTATAATTTTGCTTCAGTTTCAGCCATTCACAAACCTCATATCGAGGGTTCAATGCAAGACTTAAGTAAGTGCTTCACAAACATGAAGCACTTACTAACAAGTGTTGCATTGAACCCTCGATATGAGTGCAAGGATAACTGTTCTTATGAACAATGTCTGCAACAAAGCATTGCTAGAAAAATCCACTTTGCATTTAGTCCACTGTGGGAATTCAATCCCGGTCCACCTGAGCAAGAGTTCAAGACAATAACCTCTGAGCTAAAGAGTCGGCTCTGTAGCAGCTCAGTAACGCAGAGGATAGATCTTGTCTTTATTGATTGTTGCTAAGCTGTAGATAAAAAGGCGGTTACGTAACACCATTTGATAGACAACGGGAAAATGATGTCGAGGTAAAGGGTAAATTCTGTCTAATCATTATTGTCAGATTATCATCTTTGTATGAGGGAACCTTAGAAACAATGTTTATGAAGAAATTACTCCCAAGCCTTCTATGTTTATATTACAGAATGCTGTGTTAGAAATCTAAAATCTGGCCAAAACCCATCATGAGTACAGAAGGATGATTCCATTTGTTCTCCATTTACATAATGTTGCAATTATTTGCAGACTTTTTGTGGTTTTGAAGAATATTACATAAGTTATTTATGGAACCATGCAAAGCCCCTGTGAAAGATTCAAGACCGTATTCATGAACATTCACAAAGGTTAAATGGCCATTCATGAACACAAAGCTCTTCTTAACTTCTTCATGAATTTCAAGTATATGTTAAAAAACAACAAGAACAGGTTCATGAATACATTCATGAACTTGAACTTGATGTTCATGAATTTGTTCATAATTTCATGAAAAAGTTATGTTCATGAATGGCCATTTAATGCTCATGAACATCAATCAAGTTCATGATTAAGTTCTTGAATCTTACTCAGGGGAGGCTTACCTAGCTAGCACTGAAAAATCTGCGTTAAGTTTACCAGTGATCATAAAGTGCAGATAAATTTCCCAGACATTGACCTTTTGAATACATTCACGAAGCTCTTCTTAATGTCCATGGACAGGTTTCCATTAGTTCTCCATTTACATAATGATCACAAGTTCTTAAAATTCAGCAACAAGTTCAAGTGCATATTTTGCTCATGAACACAGCCATTTGTCATTCATGAACACGCATGAGTAAGTTTTTGAAGCCTTTGAAACGTATGTTCATAGTTAGTATTCAGTTGGCAAGAGCCAATATCATGCTTCAATGATAATAGAAAATTAGTGTTCATGCAAAGGTGATGATCTTATTGACTTTTAAACAGGTGCCAAAATTGTGCCTTGCCAGGAATCATAAAAGTGAAAATATTAATACATGATTAAAAAATGATCAAGTCCTTTTCTTCATCATGAGTAACAGCTAGTTTTTTTAAAACATATTTATTTTACATTGATTGTGAAACAAGTTCTTACAACTAAGATTAATCGTTTCGTTCTGCTTCCTGGATACATAACCAGTTATTGCCTGGAATGTAGATTGATGAAACATTGCAAGGCAGAACCGGCTTCTCACAGGATTCAAACTTGTAACCCTTGTGTCCGAGGCCGACGCTCTACCCCTTGAAAACTGTCCTCCACAGCTAGTCCATACAGTATGTGCGCATAAATCTTTATAGAATCTCTTCTGCAAAAGGTCTTTATAACAAAATTAAAGACCTTGCTAAATTCAAGTGAGCAACTAATCCTTATGTCATAATGGTTTAATCCCAACCTCTCCAGCAAAATGTACTTTTCCATGCTATCTAATGTTGTCTGTTATTGCTTTCAGTTTGGACAGGTCACAAGTTTTCATATGAGGTAACTGTGTTTAACAAAATCTCACCTCTTTCAGCATTTTCAATGCCTCCACATACTCTCTCTCATTTCTGTACAGTTCTTCAACTATGTGGTATCGTTTGTCTTTATCCTGAAAATAGAGAAAATGAATATAACGATAATAGAGCAATGGAGAATGACACTGTAAAGATTTTTCTGATTTTAATTATCCCTTAAAGTGCTGGAACCCACTTCATGAATATACAAAAAGGTTAGATCCAGGCCAGTCGCCAAGTAAATTGGCGGCTGTCCTGTGTGCTACTCTGAGTATCTTTCCCCCTCAAAATTAAGCAGATATCTAAGGTTTTGGAGAGCAGTCGACACAAAAGTCTGTTTTGAAAACAATTACCCAACATTCTAAGGATTGAACTTTTTGTACTCAACACATAACACTGTGATACAATAATTGTTTGTTTGTTTCGAGTTCATTCTTTGTTTGTGTTCATCATCTTTCACATTATATCAATAAAGACACTTGTAAACATGCAAACATATGTCATTAAGCAATAGCAATAAACAAAATATAAAAGCTTGATAGAGAATTTAGTCCTTGCGACTGGCATTGCAATGAGAACCTCATATTTTTTCATTTGTTAAATGATAAAGGGGCTTAATTGTTACTTCATTTGTAAAATGATAATGGGGCTTGTTTCTTCACTTCTAAAATGATAAATGGGCTTGTGTCTTCATTTGTTAAATGATAAAGGGGCTTGTTTCTTCACTTGTTAAATGATAATGGGGCTAATGTTTCTTCACTTATTAAATGATAAAGGGGCTTGTTTCTTCATTTATTAAATGATAAAGGGGCTTGTTTCTTCACTTGTTAAATGATAAAGGGGCTTGTTTCTTCACTTATTAAATGGTAAAGGGGCTTGTTTCTTCACTTGTTAAATGATAAAGGGGCTGGTTTCTTCACTTGTTACATGATAAAGGAGCTGGTTTCTTAAATTGTTAAATGATAATAGGGTTTGTTTCTTCAGTTGTTAAATGATAAAGGGGCTTGTTTTTTAACTTGTTACATGATAAAGGGGCTTAATTGTTACTTCATTGTAAAATGATAATAGGGCTTGTTTCTTCACTTGTTACATGATAAAGGGGCTTGTTTCTTAACTTGTTAAATGATAAAGGGGCTTGTTTCCTCACTTGTTAAATGATAATGGGGCTTGTTTCTTCACTTGTTAAATGATAAAGGGGCTTGTTTCCTCACTTGCTGAATGATAATGGGGCTTGTTTCTTCACTTATTAAATGATAAAGGGGCTTGTTTCTTCACTTGTTAAATGATAAAGGGGTTGGTTTCTTCATTTGTTAAATGATAAATGGGTTGGTTCCTTCACTTGTTACATGATAAAGGGGCCGATTTCTTAACTTGTTAAATGATTATATGGCTTGTTTCTTCCCTTGTTAAATGATAAAAGGGCTTGTTTCTTAACTTGTTACATGATAAAGGGGCTTAATTGTAACTACATTTGTAAAATGAGAATGGGGCTTGTTTCTTCACTTGTTACATGATAAAGGGGCTTGTTTCTTCACTTGTTAAATGATAAAGGGGCTTGTTTCCTCACTTGTTAAATGATAAAGAGGCTTGTTTCTTCACTTGTTACATGATAAAGGGGCTTGTTTCCTCACTTGTTAAATGATAAAGAGGCTTGTTTCTTCACTTGTTACATGATAAAGGGGCTGATTTCTTAACATGTTAAATGATAAAGGGGATTGTTTCTTCACTTGTTAAATGATAATGGGGCTAGTTACTCACTTGTTAAATGATAATGGGGCTTGTTTCTTTACTTGTTAAATGATAAAGGGGCTTGTTTCTTCACTTGTTAAATGATAAAGGGGCTTGTTTCCTCACTTTTTAAATGATAATGGGGCATGTTTCCTCACTTGTTGAATGATAAAAGGGCTTGTTTCTTCACCTGTTAAATGATAAAGGGGTTTGTTTCCTCACTTATTGAATGATAAAGGGGCTTGTTTCTTCACTTGTTTCCTCACTTGTTGAATGATAAAGGGGCTTGTTTCTTCACTTGTAAAATGATAAAGGGGCTTGTTTCTTCACAAGTTAAATGATAGAGGGGCTTGTTTCTTCACATGTTACATGATAAATGGGCTTGTTTCTTCACTTGTTAAATGATAAAGGGGCTTGTTTCCTCACTTGTTGAATAATAAAGGAGCTTGTTTCTTCATTTGTTAAATGATAAAGGGGCTTGTTTCTTCACTTCTAAAATGGTTAAGAGGCTTGTTTTTTCACATGTTAAATGATAAAGGGGCTTGTTTCTTCACTTTTAAAATGGTTAAGAGGCTTGTTTCTTCACTTCTAAAATGGTTAAGGGGCTTGTTTCTTCACTTATTAAATGGTTAAGGGGCTTGTTTCTTCACTTGTTAAATGTTAGAGAGGCTGTATCCCGCCCTGTCAATTCTAAACAAGAGGCTTCTTTTTCAGAGGGGCTTAGTTGCCAAGGGGCTTAATTCCACCATTCTGTAACTTTAACTATAAAGATCTCTAGGACCGTTCTGACCCTTTATTCATGGATCAGACTCTAGTATAGTTTATAGCTTGTTATCCAGGAAGCATAGATATATGCCATCAGTACATGTAACTCTTTTAATTGTATCAAAATAAAACAAAACCTTGCATTTTGAAGAATCACATAAGAAGACCTTTTATAAGCATTGATACAGAAAGATAATTTGCTCATGGTGAGAAATATTGTCCTTTTAATCAAATCAATTTCAAAATCATAAAACACATTATAATCTACTATTTGCAAAATTCTTTTGTAATCAGCCTATGTGAATTCCAAACAAGCAGCTAAAGATATCTTAAAGCAGTGGTACAGGGTAGAGTGTCAGGCTCTAAACAAGAGGGTCCTGGGTTCAAGTCGCTGCTGAGGTCCATTTTGCTACTTTTTATCAATCTTACATTCATCATGAGTAGTAGTACTACTAGTTCTGTATCAATGAAGCAGGATCTAGAGTGATTGCTCAGACTGGCTTTAACCCTTACCAAACGCCAAATTTTTGACTGTCCCAAATTGAAAGAGTTTGCGGACAACATTTCAAAATATGATGAAATTGAATAATAATCTTCTGATAGGGCAGAAAACATTGTGGAAAAATGTTTTCATGAGTCGTCTGCAACAAACTTGTCAAACTTCTTTATTATTTGGTAATGGGTTAACTTATTTCACACATGTAAATAGATAAGTTTGTAGCATGATCTAGAGCATGATTATTCTAAGTTATAAAAAAAATTCCACAAATAATGTAAATAAATAAATTTAAACTAAGTTAAAATTCAATTGTATTAATATCATTTTAAATGCTTTAAAAACTCATCTCAGATCAGAAGCTGCCAATTTTCACAATCACATCTGGATGTGAACAGTTTCAATAATAGCTACATTTTAAACAGATTATTCATTGAAGTCATTGCTAAATCTAAAAGAGTTGGAAACAGGTCAATATGCAGACACTACCAAGAGAAAAAACAAGGCCTTGCAGACATTTCCAAGAAGAAAAAAAACAAGGCTGAGATAACCAACAACAATTAAATTTCCCACAATCCTTCTCACCCATTTACTATTTAACCCTTAGGCCTAAATAAAATTAAGTTTGTTTGGCCTTTACCTACCAACCCATTTTTTACCCTCTGAAAATGTTTTTTTCCCCTAAAGGTTTTGAATATTCATAGACAATAAATAATAAATATAAGTTCTGAATCTCAAATAAAATAAAATAATTTTCTTACCTACCTACCCACTTGTAAAATCTAGGGTTGGAAAAGGGCAAACCACCAATATTCTAATTATGGCCTTACAATGCTAGTTAATTTTCTTAAAATAGAATTTGTGTTATCTGCTTTCTAAAACCTCAAATATCTGATTAATTTTGTTGAGGAAAGATACTCAGAGTAGCAAACAGATTAGATCACAAGCCAGCCTCCAGTTAACTTGGCAGCTGGCCTGGATCTAACCTGTTTGCATAATCATGAAGTTGGTTTCAGAACTATAAGGGTCAACCCTTCCATGTGTGCAATACACCTCTGAAGCAGAAAGCATAGTTGGAAAAGGAGTAATTGCTCATTAAGAGCTATTTCTCCTTTTCCCACAATGTTTCCCAAAGTCGTCTGCATCAAAGTGGTTACATGTCTTAATTGTTAAGATAATAGGTTTTGAACTTCCAATTTTATTCACCTCAAGCAGCTTTCAAAGGCTTGGTCATGGTTTGATTGGCCCTTTACCTAACGCCAAAATTGAAAGAGTTTCCAGGAGACATTTCCAAATGTGGTGAAATTGGAATATAATCTTCTGATAGGGCAGAAAAAATTGTGGGAAAAGGAAAATTTGCTTGCTATAAAGCAAAATTGACAAGTTCTCCTTCAAGGGAAGGATTCCATTTTCAATAGTTCAGTGCAATACTATAGTAAATTGCGCTGAACCCTCAACATGTCAATTGAGATCTTTAGAATAAAGAGATGATGAGTTCTCAGCCACAGTTTAGAGCATCTGCCAAAAGTAAATTGTTTAATTGGGCGAGTTAAAAATACATCCAGACTTTCTAAATTTAACATTTAATTCACTCAAATTTAAAATGTGTGTGTAATACGTTCAACTTAATTTAGAACTGGTGTCAGAAACAGGGTTTGCATGCTACTACTATCGGGATTCACTCTTTCTTTCAGTCTTCATTATTTCTCATATAGACAAAAATTAAAGCACTAAATTAATTCCCTTATTACAAGCATGAAAATACGTAATCATTTACCATATATACACGAATGAAAGCTCTTGATTAATTCCTATATCGACAGGCATAAAATCACTTGATGACTTCCTATATGGACAGACAAAAAAGCAATAAATTGTTTTCCAAGCATGAAAACACTTTATCATTTCCAATATAGCCAAACATAAAAACCTTTAAAAATTCACATAGACAAGAATGAAACATGAAAACATTATCAACGCCAAATCTTTGACTGTCCCAAATTGAAAATGTTTGCAGACGTCATTTCAAAGTGTGATGAAATTGGAAAGTAATTTTCTGATAGACTAGAAAACATTGTGGGAAAAGGAGAAATTGCTCATTACAAGCAATTCCTCCTTTTCCCATAGTGTTTTCCAGAGTCGTCTGCAACAAAGTGGTAAAATGCCGTTGTTCTTTGATAAAGGGTTAATTGGTACAAGGTAACAACCACCTGTATGCCAGGGAGGTAGGGCACATCATGACTTTCTTCCTCAAATATTTGTATCAATGGAAACTGTCTAGGCACATTGGAATTCTAAGAATTATGTTTACATGCAGCTTTCACCTTTCAAGCTCTAGCAATTGCAATCTCTATATTCATTAAATTGGCCCTTTTTTCACCCGTGTCATACTTTTGTGCCTAGTTCAAATTCAAAGCAACAGAAAATGAATTTTAATTGTGATATTCATTCAGTGGAAACAATTTTGATAGAAGGTTCTTATTCTATTTCATATTGTCTCTCTATTTCTTGATTTTAACTTCAAACAAGCAATTTCTCCTTTTCACACAATGTTTTCTGCCCTTCGAGAATGCTATTTTTAAATTTCATCACATATTGAAATCTGGTCTGCGAACTCTTTCAATTAAGGATGGTCTAAAGTTTGGCATTAGGTAAAGGCTTAAACGTTGACATTAGAAAAATATAATTTTAAAATCATTGTACTCAACTAACTTCATACTCATTCCCAGGTCGGCCAACATGTTTAAAAATAGCACATACCCACAATCCTTTGAGCTGAAATCACACAGGTCACAGACAGATCTGTGTTTACACATTGTGATAAATTGATAATGATGGGGATGGTAAAAATAAATTTTATTACAGCATTAAAAATGGGAAGAGCAGCTTCCATCACCTGTTGCGTAAACACTCAATCAGCGCTTCATTTGTATAATTGAAATTTGTTACCTTCATTCATTCATCCATCAACTTAAAAATACAATCATATCTCGCCAATTGTATAACACTTTCCCAAATATGGAAATTTGTGACAAGTCAAAATTGAAAGAAACATCTTAACCCATTACCAAACAATAAAGACATTTGACAAGTGTGTGGCAGACAATTTTGGAAAACATTGTGGGAAAACGAGAAATTGCTCTTAACGAGCAATTTCTCCTTTTCCTACAATATTTTCTTCCCTTACAGAAGATTGGTTTTCAATTTCATTGTATTTTGAAATGTCTTCCACAAACTCTTTCAATTTGGGTCAGTAGAAAATTTTGCGTTTGGTAAAGAGTTAAAGGAATTTGTACCATAGTTCAATTTGGAAAAAATAGCAGGCTATGAATTCAAATGAGCAATTTCTTGTTTCGTCACAATGGTTAATTCAGTCAAACTATGACAAACAACAGTTTCATTTGGACGTTGCAGAGAATCCATTGTGGAAAAAGGAGAAATGACTTCTCATGACCTATTTCTCCTTTTGTCACAATGATTTCTTCATTCTTCCAAAGCAAGTGATTTAAAAATGTGAACACACACCAAGGAAAAGGTTAAGATTACGGTATTGGTATACATTGTTACCAATATGTACAATATGTCCAAGAGTAGACCCAAGTCAACATGGGCTACCCTGATTAAACTGAGCCTCCGGTTCCCACAAATCGTAAATTAATTAATCATTCTTGGATGGTGTTTAACGCCATATCAACAATTCTTCAGTTGTGTAGCGGCTTTCCTGGATCCACCAGTACTAGGCTAGGATTATGAAGTGACTTGCCAAAGGTCATTCCCACGAAACCAGAGGAGTCAATTAAGCTTGAACCCACTAACCCTGAGTTCTAAGTCTGCCACCATATCCACGTAGCCATGCAGGACAAATGAAATGTCAGACCAATTGGGAAAAATTTTGGTGCCAAGGCAATTGGGAAAATTAGCAATTTCCATTTGTTTTTCTTATAATTGGGAATTTTGGAAATAATAGAAATCTCTTCTTAAGTAGCTTATTTCCTCTTTAAAACTTGAATTATGGACACTGCAGAAAGAGTACAGTAACTTTGTCAATGACTGCTTTGAGTCAAGTGTGCATTTGATTTTGAGTGTTCTGTTACAAATTATCTGAGGGGATTTTAACAGGTGTGCGAATTTTAACAACACAAATGTTTATTAGAGAACTAAGGTCTGATTTGGGAAAAAAATCTTGAAATAGGGAAAAATGTTACCTCCATTTGATTGTGAAAGAGTCCTTTCACTGGACCAGAAAAAAAGAAAGGAAAAAACCCCGTTGAAGTTAACATCGCTTCAACATATCTTCAGTGATATTTTGCTGCTCACCTCATCCCCTACTAATCAGCCTTTAACCCATTACCAAACAACAATGACATTTAACCAATTTGTTGCAGACAACTGTGGGAAACATTGTGGGAAAAGGAGAACTTGCTCTTAACCAGCAATTTCTCCTTTGCCCACAATGTTTCCTGCCCTATCAGAAGATAGTTTTTCAATTCCATCACATTTTGAAATGTCGTCTGCAGACTTTTTCAAAATATTTTACTGTTGGTAAAGGGTTAACTCTTGCCCTGTTCTCCAAGTAATTTGTAATTTACATCACACACATTTATGTCTGCAACAAAACTGCAATGAAATTGAAAATAATCATCAAATAGGGCAGAAACATTGTGGAAAAAGAAGGAATTGCGTGTTTGTCTGCAACAAACTGGTCAAACATTGTTAATGTTTGGTAATGGGTTAATCTATCTCCCAATATGAGACTTTGTGACTTGTCCAAGCTGAAAGCAACAGCAGGGTACCGTTTTACTAAACAGTTTACGCTAAAGATTTGTGTAAGTCTAAAACAACAATTCCTCTTCTTTCAATATTGGGTGAAGCAATATTGCAAAGTAACACATCATTGGAATCGTCTCTCCGAGACGCTTCCAATGATGTGTCACATTGCAATATTGTGCTTTCATTGAAGATAATATCCATGTTTATCAATTATGACTTACGCAAACATTTTCGGTAAGTTGTTTAGTAAAACGGGCCCCAGAAACCTGTAACATGACTAACGAGGCACAAAAATCACTTCCTTAATAGTGTTGGTTTAATAAACCCATTACCAAAAAATATTGGCATTTTACAAGTTTGTTGCAGAGGACTCTGGAAAACATTGTGGGAAAAGGAGGAATTGCTCTTAAAAAGCAGTTTCTCCTTTTTTCCCACAATGTTCTCTGCCCTATCAGAAGACTGGTTTTCAATTTCAATCATATTTTGAAATGTCGTATGCAAACTCTTTCAATTTGGGACAGTCGAAAATTTGGCATTTGGTAAAGGGTAAAACTAATGAGCAATTCATCCTTTTGTCACAGTTGTCTCTCATAGGTTCTGCAGCAGATGCTGTGAAACAACGTATTTTTGGGGTAAGGGTAACAGCAAAAGAAAACTACAAAACAAGGCAGCAGGATATATTCTATTATTTGGATGGAAGAGCTAAGAAAAGGTGGGTTTGGCCAGGAGCCAGTAGCAGAAATTTGTGTTCATGCAATCGGCAGGAGATTCTGGTATACACATCAGCTTTTACCTGTAGGCTTCAACCAAAGATCCAGGTAAGAGCAGAAAACTCAATCAGCTGATCATAAATAATCTGGTGTGAACCACATTTAAACCCTATGCAGTTGGTATTGATAAAAATCTTCGAAACTTCAAAACTACTTTGAGACGTTTTCTATGGCTACCCACAGCATCAAGCTGGTAATTGAAGATAACAGTTGGTGTCAGAACGGTACCAGTTACCTGGTACCTTTCTTAGTTCAGAAAAAATACATATACAAAATCATCTTACACTAAACAGAGGGGCACCTGGAAGGGTGGATGGTGTTAGAAAAAGATAGCCATTAAATGTGTGTATATTCAAACAGGCTGAAGTTTTCAGATGCCTGTGGAATAGGAGTGTTTGGTTGTGAGCAGGGTTATCAAACATTTGCTAGGAAAACAATTAGAGTTTTAACATTTTCAGGGCTCACGCTGTCGGTCGCCAAATGCGCCAAGTGCGAATATTATTTCATTCTGGCGAAAGATTTCCCGATTTGGCGAATTTGCTTGGCGCATGTTTTTTTCATTGAACTTTACCATTTTCCCACCTGTCCGGACATTACAGATAGTTATATCTTTTGACACACTTAACAGTTAGTATCTCCGAAAACCCCAAATTAATCCGCTAATTGTTATCCCCGTGTCAAACAATGCCTGAGGCGTGTATTAATTGGGTCTCTATTATGTGTAAACAACTCGACACACTTGATTGGTAGACTCGATGCGGTTGTTCCACGAAAACCGATTACTATTTACCGCATTCCGTCCAGTGTTTTATGATGCATGGTAGAACGCGATAATTTAAAGGGTTAATTTGTAAAGTATTTTGATATTGACAGTTCGCTTCCTTCGTTGATGCAACGGTCCTATTCAAATTGCGATCCTCTATTATTAATCATTCAAATCATCATACCGGAGTCTTGACGAGGGTAAAAACAAATAGACCTAAGATCATGTTTACTTTTCATTTAACTATCGGACATTTCTAAAATAAATAACAAAACTGAGAATTCAGAAATGTATAGTCTACAATATGATTTGATGTTATCTGAGATAAAAGATTCATTTTGATTTTGTCACTCAAATCGTAGCCTTAAGTTATACCATCTTTGGTTTAAATTTGTTTGGAAGGGGGAAGGGGAATGTTTTGGCTTTTTTTTTTTTTTTAACATAATATTTTTATTGGCATTACACATTACATATTTATGAAATTACAATTTTAATAAAAATGGTGAAACATAACAAACAGAAATAATTAATCAAGAGGATTTAACACATATCTACATACAACATGAAGAGTGTTTAAAATAAAGAAATTTTAATTGGAGCCATTGGCTCAGAATTTGGCTCCTACTTCTTTAATTTGGCTCCTATTTTTGCCATTTGGCGAATGTGCTGGCGCAGACTTTTTTCCAGCCAGGGTGAGCCCTGATTTTACATAACAATTAATACCACATTTCTGTTGCAGCCGACTTGAAATCTTTTACTTCAAAAGGAGATATTGATTATGAAAGCTCATGAGTAATCAAGAGAATTCTTCAAATTATAACCTACTTCCATCTCTATGACTGTAACATGAAATAGAGACAATGTCGAGATGATAAGTGACTTTTGACTTATGTTTGAAACCATCTTCCTCTAACCATATACTATGCAATGTTTCAGATAAATAAGCTGAAAGTTCTATCCCACATAGGAAAAATGCTTTAAGTATAATTAATTCAGGAAGCATCAATTTATCTAAGTATGTTAAGTTTATACATGATAAAATACATGCTTATTTATTGAAAACACAATTTACAGAATTAAGAATGATCTTATTTTGCTTCAAGTAACCATTCTTTAGTATCTACTTGATACAATGTATTACAGCTGCTGTGCAGTTTTAAAGAAATTGATTTTTAACTTCCAAAATTTAGTTCTTTCACATAGATCTGTGAACAAGCACCTTTAACCCAAGAGTGCTGGAACGAACTTCATGCTTATATGCAAACAGGTTAGATCACAGGCCAACCACCAACTTACTTGGCAGCTGGCCTGAATTGAACCTGCTCGCATTAGCATGAAGTCAGTTCCAGCACTATAAGGGTTAATGCTGTTTGTAGAAAAGGGCTAGGTGTTATCAACAGAGAAAACAAGAGAAAGAAGAGAAACCTGATTTTGCCTTATAAGGCCAAACTGAGTAATTTTCCCCGATCTTGTTATCAGGTAGCCCTGACAAACTGTTGACAGGATGGGCTAGAACCCCCCCCCCCTCTCCATAACATTCCCCCCATAAGGGATTTTTGTGACTGGTCTAACATCAGAACAACAGCAGACAGTACTTAGAATGTGTTAAAACTAGTATAGATAAGGAGTACATGTAAATCTTATTTTGACAAGATATCATGAATACAAATTGCTTGAAATGAACTTTCTCCATAGCTCACACTTGTTTTTAAAAGATCTTCTCTTACATGTGCCTTAACCCTTAACCGTAAGCCAAATTTTCAACTGTTCTAAATTGATAGAGTTTGCAGACGACATTTCAAAATGTGAAGAAGTTGGAGAATAATCTTCTGATAGGGCAGAAAACATTGTGGGAAAAGGAGAAAGTGCTCGTTACAAGAAATTTCTCCTTTTCCCACAATGTTTTCCAGAGTCATCTGCAACAGACTGGCTAAATGTCGTTATTGTTTGGTAATGGGTTAAACATATTACATAAGTAATAAGTTGTCTACCCCTTACTTACCCTATACTATTACCAAAGTCAAAAAAAAAAGACACAGTACTTAAATTACAAACCCATCACCACCTTTCTTTTCATTCTTACAATACTGCAACAAAAGGTTGTGCAAAAGAATGTTTTGATAATGGGTCACGTCACGGGAAAAGGGGCACTCGGACATAGCAAACAGTGTAGCCCCAGACCAGCCGCCACGTCAGTGACGTGGCGGCATGTCTGGGGTTACACCGTTAGCCATCTTAGAGGACATCAAGTTCTACCTTTAAACAAATACAAATGTCACTGTCGTGACTAGATGCTGGAATAATAGCCCTAAGAAAGAGCTGAGTCAGTTGTTTTTATTTATGTCCAAGTGTCCCTTTTCGCGTGACGCGGCCCAATTAACTGTTGTTATGACTAAGCTCCTTTTTCAATTCAAACTGCCTTGAATGCATCCAAAGTGTGTTTGGAATCAAGAAGAACACATTGTGACTATAGCTGGGACTGGTAGCAATTTACTACCTGGGTACCCGAGGCGGAGTTACCTGCAGGTGACCGAATACCCAAACGTGATATTATTATTCCTTAGAGTCAAATCTGATATGCCCAAGAACTCATCCTTTTTCATACTATAGAGAGATGATTTCCAGTTGCCGTTATCTTAACTCTTTGCTGTGGACTCGGTAGTGTGATGTTTGATAGAACGTGTGCCATGCAAATGAATGGGTTTGTTCATGCGTAAAAGGGGAAAAAGGGAAAAAAATATGCTTAGCAAGTAATTACAAAATCAACTTATAACACTGTAGTTCCCATACATAGAATGAAAAACACATTATTCCAACTCTTTTTCATCCACATGTTATGTTCATGTTCAAAGTTCAACATTTCCTGATTAAAATTGAATGATACTTCCAAGAGGGGACTTTCTCAAATATTTGGAGGGAAAATACTATACTCTAAAGATGGGGGAATGGGGCCGAATAACACCGGATATTTCATAAAAAGAAAGCACTGCAGGAATCATCCGTCACATGATGGTGAGACATGGGGGAATGGACGGTTCAAAACGTTTTCAAAGGTCACCTGCTGCCAAAACATCAAATTTCATCTGCATTCACATGGGAGAAAAAATGGAGAATGCACTTCTCATCGCTTAACCATTTACCAAATGTGCCAAATTTTCGATTGTCCTAAATTGAAAGAGTTTGCAGACGAAATTTCAGAATGTGATGGAATTCAAAAATATTCTTCTGATACAGCAGAAAACATTGAGGGAAAAGGAGAAATTGCTCATTAAGAGCAATTTCTCCTTATCCCACAGTGTTTTCCAGAGTCCTCTGCAACAAACTGGTCAAATGTCGTTATTGTTTGGTAATGGGTTGCGTCACTTTTGTTACACACTTTTCAATCCATACTTTGATATAAATTAGTTTTAAAAGCCCTGCATCTGAGATCATCAAGAAATCATTGGGACAAAGGATAACTTGCTCATGACAAGCAATTTCTCCTATTGTCACATTGGTTTCTACAGTACCTTATACCATTTATGATATACTTCATAATTTCGTCTGCTAGCTGTTCTTTTTAATTTGGATTAGTCCTAAAAGGTAAATATCACTATTGAAGATGTCCAAACACCGACAATGTAGCAATCCATGATTCCTGCTTACTATGCTGCCGACTGCTTTCTCACATAGGCCAAATTCATTGGTTAAAAAACCCTTCATAGTGTCACATTTACGTCTGGTTGACCAAAAGAAAAGGGTATAAAATGACAATGTGACATAGAAGAAACATGAATGCACAATATACACAGAATAAATAAGTCATGGTGAGAGATGAACCACATTATACAATGTTTCCCATGGATACATACAAAAACTTGATCTACCCCTTCAAGCTTTGTTCTTTACTTTGATAGTTTATGGATCCAGTACCATTGGATATTGTAACATAACATTAACAAAAGTTACCTTTAACCTCTTTTATGACATTCTTAATAAACTGAAAGGTATTCTCTGGTAAGATGAAAATTATGAAACCCAATGACTTTTTAAGGTTACACCTTAATTACTTTTTCGATGCAAAGTTTCTACCTTTCTTAACTCTTTACCAAACACCAAATTAAAAGAGTTTGCAGATGACATTTCAAAATGTGATGAAATTGGAAATAATCTTCTTATAGGGCAAAGAACATTGTGGGAAAAAGATGAATTGCTTGTTACGAGCAATTTCTCCTTTTTGAACGTTTTCCAGAGTTGTCTGCAACAAACTGGTCAAATGTTATTATTGTTTGGTAATGAGTTAATTACTCATTTAGCAGCAGAACTATGAATGTCCTTTTCAGGTTATAACCATGGCTGCACTCAAGGGAACCTAATGGAAATATTTCAATCCAAAATACTAAATAGGTGAAGTGGTTCCACAATATTAAAGTCAAAATAGCGACCATTTATATCAAAATAATGTAAGTTCTAGATCGGATGAAAATTAACAATACAATACTTTAAATTCTCTTGAAGAGTAACTAAGATGTTAACATGTTCATATGCTTGTAAAAAAGTTAAAACAATAAGGTTTGTTTACAATGAATGAGCGATAAAACATGGTCAGTCCAGAATTGCCTGAGTAAAATTTGTATAAAGTAGCGTATAAATGTAATCAATGAAATTCTCCATTTTGAATATTGCATTATTGTTGTTGGATAACTTACAGAAATTTTATGTATCACTTGACTTTTCTTACAAGGTGACGGCCACTCATTTTTTCGAATGCAAACATTGAAGTCGAATTGTTTAATTCACAAATCATGAAAAAAGCACTTTGAAACATTGCTACTATATAGTGCAGGGGTTATATTGTCATGATAATGTTGTGTTTTGCTATGTTTTAACATATTGTTTCAGTGTTATCAATAAGAATTGGTTGTAAAGGCCAAAACAAAATCTGAACAGACCATTTGGAGGGAGGTTCATGGGGGTTCTCAACATCTAGGCAAACTTGATCTGGCCAGAACAAATTTGAAGCAGCCAAAAATGTTCTTATTGAGAACACTTATTTTCATGATTTATTACTCATTTTACCATGTATTGCAGATTTTTGGGTGAAATTCTGGCTTTAAATATAACCTACAGCTGCATTTTAAGATTACAATGGGGCTTACAATATGTACAACTAATTCCATGATGATATTGTATGTTTTAGTACTGTGTTCAGTCCAGAATGAATGAATGAATGGTGAATGAAGGTGCATTGACAGCTAAGGTCATTTAGCGCGCCTGTGTTCAGTCCATCACCCAGCACTTGAGGAAAACGGTAAAACCGTATAGTACTGGAACCGACTTCATGCTTATGCAAGCAAGTTGAATCCATGTCAACCCCCAAGTAAATTGGCTGCTGGCCTGTGATCTAACCTGTTTCCTACTATGAGTATCTTTCCTCATCAAAATTAAGCGCATATTTAAGGTTTGGGAAAGCAGTTTTGGAAAGCATATGACACAAAAATCTATTTCTAGAAAAATACCAAACATTCTAAGGGTTAATAGTGCCTTTTTTGTCAAAATTTGATTTCTATTTAGGCAGACCAAAATTTTCTTTTCTTACCTTTACAAAGGGCGTCTCTCTATCTGGTGACACTGATGGCAATCTTTCAACATTCCAGACAGATGGCATACTGCTGGCCAAGGGAGAGCCCGCACCATCCCCTATTGGTAAAAATTCCATAGATTTCGCCTCATTAGGGCTAGCATTGTCATCATGAGTGGTAAGAGAATGTTTACGTGGGGCATCCTTGTGATTATCCTTAAGGTTTCCCCCTGAATACTTTCGTTCTCTCTGTAGCACACTTGCAGAGCTTACACTACGCAGGATTGGGCGTTTGGGCGATGGTACACTTAAAAGATGGGTCTGTTTTTCTAGAGTTCCTGTGGGTGAATAACTTACGGGGGTAGATGGGTGAGAAGTATCTGCTGTATTGGAGAGCATTGATAAGGACAGAACCTCACCCTCGCCTCTCTCATCAGTTTGAGATATATCACTGGATTCTAAACTTTTAAAGTCATCAATAGCACCACCACTTTGACTCATGGCATCTTCAAATGGTTCTGACATTTCACTAGTAGGTGAGAACATAAGCTCATCGGAAACTGAATTAGATGTTGACTTCACATCAGATTCAGACACTGAACGCAATCTATCGTTGAACTTGTCACTAGGTAGGTCGGCAATAATGTCAGTGTCCTCATCCTCGTTGTTATTATTCAGCAGGTCAGAGTCTGTAGAAGCTGCTTGTTTAAGTCCAGATGTTTCACTTGTTCCTTGCTCTGCACCTTTATCTTCTTCTTTCTCATTGTTTTCACTATCACCAGACTGTGAGACATCATTTGTCTCCTCTCTTTGCAGTAGAGGAAAACTCTGGCTTTGACTAGATATTATAGCACCTTCAACATTAAAGTCAAAACTTTTATTTCCACTAGGATCACTCTTAGATTTCTGTTTTGGAGATTTTCCATTTCGCTTTTCTATTTTTTCTCCTTCACTGTCAACAACATTAGCACCTCTTTCTTCAGTTTCTTCTAGATCCTCTTTGGGCACAGGACTACCATAATCCGAGTTCTCATCACCTCTTGATACAGCAGCTTGACCTTCCAATGATGTTATGGATCCAACATTCACTGAGCATTCATTATCACCTGGCATTGGTGGCAGACTTTCTGTGCTGGGTGAACTAAACCAAATATAGCCTGTTGATTCAAGGGATCCATCCCCTTTAGACTGACTAGGAAATCGGGAACCAGCTGAAACTTTTCTGGTTCCCAAATCAAGTTTGTTAGGTTTCTTAACTCCCCCTTCATCGCTATCGTCCAAATGAGATTTAAAGAATGATGGAATCTTAGTCTTTGGTAGAGTTAATCCTGCATATCCTGGCCTCCTTTTAGAAGGAGCTGTCTGTCGTAACCTTAGAAACTCGTTGGTGGAGTTTCTGTCCACGGGATGTAAGGTGAGAGTGCTGATATGAGTGACTGGTGAGTCACTGTCAGCACTTCCACTCCCATCCTCATCAGCACCTTTAACATTTTCTTTAAACGAGTCTCTCAGTTTGAGTTCTGACTTTGGTTTGGGTTTATCTGGAGTACCAGCGGTGTCCCCGGACGAAGTTGATGTAACATCATTCTTCTCATCTTCCTCCTCTCTCTCATCGTTTTCTGGTATCGGTTCTACCATCGACTTCTTCCCACATTCCAGATCACCACCTGACAATGCTTTACAGTCATCTTCCAAAGCACTGTCCACATTTGGAGAGAACATCCTGTCAGGAAACTTTGGAGACTCGTCCCCAGAATCTGGTTCCCGCCCTTTTGCTGGTTCCCTGTTTAGCTGTAGGTTGAGGGTTTTAGGAACCTGTAGGTTTGGACTAGTTTGGCCACTGCTCCCTCCACGCCCACTTTTTAACTTGTCTGTTAACAGTTTCAAGCTTCTACTTCTGTTTCTATTCAGACTAGAGCTCCTTTTGCCGATGTTAGGGGAACCAGGTGGTGGGGAAGAACGAGGCGAGGTATGAGTCGAATGTGCTTTTGGTATGCTTTGTGTCTTGACAACCTTGGCGCGGATTGGTGACTTATCAAATATGCTTCCCTCTTTCCATTTCTTTATTTCTTCCATCAGATTCTTGATATCAGCAGCCTGCCCTGGGTCTGTCTTGTTTCTATAGTGATGTCCCAGGGTGTGGCTGCTGAATTTGGGTAACTTTGGGCGAGTGACCTTGGGTGATACGGTTTCCTGCTTGGGCTCAGAGACATCCCCCTCACCCTCAATGGGTTCCTCTGTACTACCCGACATGGCTAACAGATTGTTCCAATGTTGCCACAGTTAACGAATATACATTGTGGATGGTCTATTGGCACAGCATCTGGAAATATAATGTTCAAATACTGAGTTACATTGTAGTTCTATTAATGTTGGATCTGAAAATATGGTGTTACAAATGGAGAAATCAGCACCATTGTAAAAATAGCTGCTAAGCATGGGTGGAACTTCACAAATTTCTACAATTAATATGCACTGAGTCAATTCTAAAAGACTTTCAATAGTCAAAATTGCAACATACATGTGAAGAATATAGATAGAGCTAGGTCTTCCCCATGATTTTTTTCAGGCACTGGGATTAGAGCTGGGGCGGGTGGCGATTTACTACCCGGGTACCCGAGCCGATATTGTTGTACATTCGATCCATTAATTTTCCCTCCCTTAAAATGTTTAATGGCAGTGAGTAATGGTTCCACGCGCTTGTGTCTTACTGTGATTGTTGGAACATAAAAATGTTGATAGTTTCGATAGCTGGTGAGCAGCCTTCAAGTTGGAGAGTCTAGTTTGTGTGACACATTTGTACACATGTTGAGAAATTCACCTGTTGGGCTTAATGATTGCAAATTTATGACTTAAAAACTTCTGATTCACTTGTCAATAAGTGCTTATTCTCACATTAACATTTAACCCAGTAAATAAAGTCGGGTAACAGGTAGTGATTTACTAAATGGGTAATGGTCTGTACCCGACCCGAACCCAGGTACTCGGTTACCCGTCCCAGCCTTAACTGGGATACATGAAGTTGGGGGAGGAATATTAGGCAAAATAGCGGGTACCTCCTTTCCATGTCAAGTTTTATTTAAATATGCATCCAAAAAATGGGAAGTTTCTAGGTATAATTTTGAGTTTACAGACAAAAATAACTGTTTTCAAACCAAATAAAATATATCAAACAATATCAGAAGCAAGCAGACTGCCTGCAGGACAAATTTAAAGTACTGTAGACAATCTTATGAGCTGTACACAATCTTAAGCCGGTGGAATCAATAAAGGAGCTGGGCCGATTTTGAAATTCAGGGGCTGCATGGGGCCCTACAGCACTTAACTCTTTACCAAACAGCTAATTTTTTACTGTCCAAAATTAAAAGGGTTTGCAGACGACATTTCAAGATGAGATGAAAATGAACACTGATCTTCCTATAAGGCAGAAAACATTGTGGGAAAAGGAAAAATTGCTCGTTACGAACAATTTCTCCTTTTATCACAATGTTTTCCAGAATCGTCTGCAACAAAGTGGTTAAATGTCGTTATTGTTTGGAAATGGGTTAAAAGGTGTTGGGAAGACCCTGTAGAGAAATATCCTACAAACAGGTTATTCAATTAATTACAATTAAGTTTCAAGAAAATAAAATAAATATAAAGGCTCAGATACTACATGTATTCCCCTTAAAAACTGTTGCTTTTGCCATTAGACAATAGAATGCAAAACTTAATAGGTCTGTGGTGTCATTCAATTCATAAGAGACATCTTATATTAAGAAGATTAAAACCTTATTCTGTAAGATAGTCAGTCCTTTTAACAAATGATCCATTCTTCTGAGATACTTGTTTGGTAAAATGGTTGTTTGATTTATGTACAACAAATTAACATTTTTGGGTCAAATTAATTTGTTGTGTCACCGGACTAAATAACTAAATCGGACTCTGAAGTGAGATATTTAAACTGTGTGATAATGCTATCAGAGTTTGTTTAAACTTAAAATGATTTTTTCATTCAAAGTTTACCTATACAACATTGACACCTTCCTACTAAGTTTTACCCATGCCCATTTCTTGTTAAACTAAGTTTTAGTCGATAAACTTTGAAAACGCTGAATAACAGCACGAGTTTTGCTCATTGTACGTGCAAGTGCTCCAATCATAAGAAAGACTTTAACAGCTATTGACCTAACCCTGTGTAATTTTCTTAAAAAAGATTTATTTGTCGTCTGCTTTCCAAAACCTTAGATATCTACTTATTTTGATGAGGAAAGATGCCCAGAGTTGCAAACAGGTTAGATTACAGGCCAGCCGCCAATTTACTGGGCGGCTGGCATGGATCTTACCTGTTTGCATTAGTATGAAGTCAGTTCCAGCACTATAAGGGTTAACAATCTATCTGTGTTTTTTCGTGGATATTTCTATCAAGGTTATGATGACTTGTTTGTAGTTTACAAGGGTGTCTGCTGTATATAACTGGGATCTAATAAAGTTGGGGTCACTTTGATGTGTCTGGGTACTCTTTTACTAAACCACTTAACTCTTTACCAAACGCCAAGTTTTCTACTGTCCCAAATAGAAACAATTTGCAGACGACATTTCAAAATGTGTTGAAATTGAAAAATAATCTTCTGAAAGAGCGGAAACCATTGTGGGAAAAGGGAAATTGCTTGTTACAAGCAATTTCTCCTTTTCCCACAATCTTTTCTTGAGTCATCTGCAACAAACAGGTCAAATGTTGTTATTGGTTGGTAATGGGTTACCACAGTCTTGATACAAGCTACTGGTCATGTCGCAAGGTTGAACAGGAGCTTTCTGCTTGACTTGCTGCATACTTAAGTTTGAAAAGGAGCTTTCTGCTTGACTTGCTGCATACTTAAGGTTGAACAGGAGCTTTCTGCTTGACTTGCTGCATACTTAAGTTTGAAAAGGAGCTTTCTGCTTGACTTGCTGCATACTAAAGGTTGAACAGGAGCTTTCTGCTTGACTTGCTGCATACTTTACCACGATGATCTCGAGCCAAAAGGCCCTTCATTGGTTATTTAAGGTTGGTCCCTCAAAACAAGATTTGCTGTTTCTTTATAAGCAGTATGATAATAATGGAAGAAGGGTATTACTATTCTCTAAAGAGCCAGATCACACAACTATCTCTTAAACCCACTACCAGACAATTACGACATTTGACCAGTTTGTTGCAGACGACTTTTGAAAACACTGAGGGAAAAGGAGAAATTGCTCTAAACTAGCAATTTCTCCTTTTCCCACAATGTTTTCTGCCCTACCAGAAGAGTATTATTCAGTTTCATCACATTTATAAATGCCGTCTGCAAACTCTTTCAATTCGGAACAGTCTAAAATTTGGCGTTTGGTAAAGGGCTAAACCTTGATCTATATCCTTGTTAAAAGCAACTTCAAGATTTCTAGTTCTTGTGATACAAGTGTAGGAAAAGGAGAAATTGTTAACATAGTGTTTCTTCCTTTTCAAATCACCTTTTCTATCAATCTAAACACATCGGGTTTATCCCATTAAATGCCTCTTGACATAATATGGATGCCGCCATATTGGTTCCCGCGGAATGACGTCACTTCACTTTTGTTTTCAAACATAGATCCTAAATGTGAAATCTAAAAACTCATTTAATTTGATCAAGGAAACAACTATATATAAGTCACAACTTATAATTTCACTATTTTGTATGAGTTACCGATAGAAAAAGATTTAAAAGGATGTCCAACTCTTTAATGTACATTGAACTACTTAACATGGACCCTTTGGAAGTATGTTATATGCTGGGGACGATTTACCCGAAAAACTGTAACCCTACACTTATATCCGAGGTGTATTTCTCAGCTCACGGAAATACCCATTTCCCAAGAAGTTCCGATTGCTTTTCTTTATGGCAGGAGCTATACCCCAGTATATTTGAATCAAATTCATCAAAACTTAAAAAAAAAACTGAATTTTTTTTTATTTTGAATGGGGTATACAGCATCAGCCTCCAGACCCGAGGGCTGTGGGTTTGAATCCCATGAGAAGCAGGTTCCGCCTTGCAACATTTCATTAATCCACTTTTGGCGGGAGTACTGGTTATAACCAAGTAAGCAAAATCGAGAGTGCTTAATCTAAGCTGTAAGAACTAGTTGCACAATTGATGTAAAATAAATAAGTTTAAACTTTCAAATTCTGAAAGACAGAAATGTGTCGCAGAGTGAACAACTGTTCCTTTTTCTCATTTGAAGTTTTCTAACTGCTCCTACTTAAGGTTTAGTTTATAAATGATATTGGGTATACATATATAGTAACCATCATGCAATAATAAAAGGTTGCTGGGCTCCAAAAAGTGCTTCTTTTGTCACAATTAATATATCACATGACATGCTACTGAACATGTCAAATCATGCATGTATATACAGTGAACCCTCGTTTATCCGAACACGTCCGTTCCCAACAAAATGTCCGGTTTACCGAATAATCCGGACTAATAAAGCAGAGCATGTTCTTATTCACATTAAGACATAAACGGTCTGTATGAGTGATGTATGCTTATAACCCTTTAGCAAACGCCAAATTGTCGACCGTCCCAAATTGAAAGAGTTTGCAGAAGACATATCAAAACGTGATGAAATTCAAAGATAATCTTCTGATATGGCAGAAAACATTGTGGGAAAAGGAGAAATTGCTCGTCACGAGCAATTTCTCCTTTACCCACAATGTTTTCAAAAGTCGTCTGCAATAAACTGGTCCAATAATTCCGTTCCCTTACAATTTTGTTCGGATTGCGAGACATCCGGATAATCGGGGTCCGGATAAACGAGGGTTCACTGTATATATGAAGAAAAGGGCCAAACAATTCCTGTTTGCAGGTGTATTTAGCCAACCTGTAGTGACCTAGTTATCAAAGGTCATCTACATTCATAAATCAGGAGCTTTACATGGCCACCCTTCTTCCATAATCCCTTTAACCTAACGAACGCCAAATTTTCAACTGTACCAAATTTAAAGAACTTGCAGATCTGACATTTCAAATGTGATGAAATTGGACAATAATCTTCTGATAGGGTAGAATTCTTAGCTCTTAAAAAGCAATGTCTCCTTTTCATATAATGTTTTCTACCCAATCAGAAGATCATGTTTCAATTTCATTACATTTTCAAATGTTGTCTACAAACTCTTTCAATTTGGTACAGTCGAAAATTTCGCAGGTTAAGAGACCATGATAATAATCATGTGTACAGCGACTTTTTATCAATTTTGGGAATGGGTCTGATACCTGAATTAGTGGGAAAATCACAGCGTTTCTCTCTAAAAGTGGGGAGTTTTCAGGAATAACTAAGTCTAAACATAAATTTATTGGGATATTGGGGAATATAGTCTGTTAATTTTTATTGGGAATGGGCCCCTTTTACGGTACCAAACATAATGTGACGTGTACTCTATGCCGAGCGGATTCGACCTGTATACGTCCTAAACTTGTACAAAACCTGCACAGTACAATAATGATACTAAATGCTTATAAGTTCAACCCAACTGGGCTTGAGCCATGGTGTCAACCCAAGAAGAGAGGAATTAAAAGGTGTCGAAACATGTATGGTGTCAAACTAGCGTGGAGCGAACAAGTACTGTACCAAACTAGTATCAGACCACTCAGAGGTATGTTTGGTATGAAACAAGTATTGTACCAAACCAGTCTCAGACTACCTCAGAACTTGTATGGTGCGAGACTAGTACGGACAAAAACGGTATTGTACCGAACTAGTATCAAACCATCTATCGTTTCAAACAACAGGTTTCATACCAGTGAAACGCTTGGCCAGTTCAGTCCAGGCTTTGTGTATACACCGTCCGAAAACCCAGCAAGTATGAGCCGAAGCTGCAAGTATGTTGGAGTTCCACTGGTGCATAGCCCCGTACCCAAAACCAACTAGCAAGGGTCACTGCCAAGAGAGAGTTTTCAGAGACGTTAACTCTCGGAGATGTAGGAACAGTCTCCCAGAAAACTGAATGCGTCGGCCTTTTATACCCTAATTTGTACCACGTGATGAAAGGGTGATCACTGTAAGAATTTTGGCGATTTATAGTACTGTACTGAACTCAATGAGCGTCTATTGACTTGGACTATTTTACCGAACATCGACAGAGTCAAAGTTTTCAAAGATTACTTATCAATACAGTTTAATATTGGAATATAAACAAAGGAAACCTTATTTCATATCAATTGCAAACACTTACATTATGGAGGATGTTTGAATAGTGAAGTATTAGTCGATAAAGCGGTCTTTTCGTTGATCTTTGTCTCAAAATGCTTGCTGAGCAAAGGGAATAATTAAACGGACATTATTTAACAACAAGAAATATAACTGAAGGAATGTAATTTCGTCACAATAATGATAATAAGGAAAAAAATACTGGTGTTCACAGGGTTGTCATTAACTTTTGAAGAGGCCAACTTTCAATTTGAGGAAGTTAAATCAGCAATCACAGAACAAATTTTAAGTTTGGTGTTAATTGTGACCCTATCATATTTTTTGTTATTGGAGCAGGTCAAATAGCAATTTCAAGCGGTCAAATTGGACGGCAACCAGCTCTTAATTTGCAACCCTGTTTACTTCTCTAAACCACTGGATTCATGTCTACATTTTTGGAATCATATTCAGTAGACTATACATGATTCTACACAAGTGATTGATAAAAAAACAAAAACATACTCAACAATGAAACATCTCCCAAGGGTCAATAATACAGTGATAATTTGCCCCTGTTTGTAGTCAAAAATAATTTGATGTGAAGATTGCTTTCTTTTTTCTGATGGGGTAATCTAACGTTGAAAATTTGAAGGTCCAAAATAGTACCGGACTTCTGATTTCTGATTTTCTAATTTAAAGCACAAAATGGCCATTCAAAGTCAATTGATGAGACAAGATTACTTATATTATACCACCAAATAATGGCATAAATTGTCGTTAAACAATTAAAAAACGTTAAACTAGGTTTTTCACTATTCAGTAGACATGCGCAAAAAATTCGTCACCTAGCGTCAACTAGACTGTTCTTACAAAGTAAATATGAAAAATACCGACTTGTTACATGTATGGATCCATTAAAAAGGAATAAATTTATAACTGTAAGTGATGTAATTTGATATTTTACTGTTATAATAGAAATACCGGTGTACGGAATGAACCCCGGCCGGAATAAACCCCCACCCCAAAAAACGGCACAACGGAATAAACCCCCACTCTTATTTTGCACAGGCGGAAGAAACCCCCACGCTAGTTTTGCAAATGCAGAATGAACCCCCACCCATACTTTGCATACGCGAAATAAACCCCCACTCATATCAATTGGGTATATTATAGCGAAAATTAAAGGTAATCTGTTTTGATGAAGCGATAAATCGTTAATTGGATGCAAACATGTATAATCCTTTTAACAGCGGATCCTTTTATACTGAACTAACAGTGGAAATCACAGGTAATTGTCTGCATTGGTGACGCATTAATTACCTTCCATGGTGAAACAAAACACCAATGACGACAATAATAAGTACTTTTTAATGATTGTGACAACTTTTTGGGATCTAAACTAGCTTTTTTCACCAACAATATGCTTCAATATGTGCATTATAGTGACTGTGTTTATTGCTATTTAATATATGCATGTTCGAATTATATAAATAAAAATGAATATTTATTAATATGTTGCTGTCTATTTCAGTCCTCATTAATAGTCATTCTCACTTCAACTGTTTTTCAAATGTGTCAATCATCTCGATAGTGCTATCATGGTGAGAAACTATGGTGAGCATGTTAGATCAATATTAATCAACTTGAATTATGCAATTTGTTGATTATTGCTTAAACTTGGAAAATTCAGAATTGACTTACATGTCAATGGTTGGCTTACAGTATGGATAACAGTTAGCAGGGTCTTCCCCAGCCCCGTAAAGCGCCGCGGCTCCGCTGCGCTTGACTTTCAAAATAAGCACTCCTGCGGCGCCTTAGCTGACTCCCGCGGCGCTCTAAATGTGTCCGCAGCGCTTTAAATTGACCCCAAATGGAGTCAACGTCAATGGCAGTATATTCTAGATAAACCGCCAGTCAATAAAGTAGTAACTAACAGCTGATAAAAAAGTCGATAGGCGTTTACACACTCGGTTTATGCGACGTCGTCATACAGACATGAGCATGTGTATTGGCGTTATGGCACATGCTTTGTCCTAAAAGGAAAGATCTATGATGGGTGTTAAAAGATCGCACTTGGAGTGAGAAATAGACTTTACTTAATTGACATGGCTTCTGTCACTTTCTATGATACTATAGACGGGAGTTTTATGTGAAAACACCTGATTCAGACATCCATCTCCACATCGCCGATTTCCTTGGTTTGTCATGGTAAGTTATTAGACAAACTAATATGACGTGATCGGGAAATATTGAGAAAGTTTTGCATCCGGCAATATCTTTCTTCACATCGAATTATTTTGACCGGGTAAGTTATAAAATTCAGTTCCTCGGCAACTTAGTTTCACTATAAATATGCCCAAAACCGGTTTTGTAGTATCTGTATACATAAACTGCTGAGATGAAATGATCATCTGGTGGGCTCAGGCATAACGTAATTTTTCAAACGTCAAAATACTTGTTGAGCTCAATGTGACAAATACACCAAGTGAACCTGAGCAAGCTCCTCATTTCTGGAATTTCTTATGAACAATTTTATAATATGAGGACTATGTGTTAAGTGCCTCTTGTATGCAAAAATGTCTACAGGTATTGACACTGCAGCTATAGTCATGTTCACTTTGTTAAACAATGAACAAACCTCCAAGTGGTTAAGGTGAAGGAATTGTAACTTGGAGTTTTGGTTTTATCCTTCAGGCAAGACATGACAGAGCCCTAGTCTCGTACTGTGAATCCCAGGAAACCCGTATACAATACATAAAATACTGTTGACAGAGAGTCAAATGTTGCATACAAAATAATAATTTGTGACACCATGATTATCTATGAACTTGTCTTTTTTTTAATGAATAGACTAGTGAGAAATAATTTAACAAATTCCTAGTGATGCCCCGTTGTAAAAGGCATTTCAGGTAGACATGCAGATTGCTATGTATTTGGCTAGTCATGACTGTGTTACCTGACATGAAAAGACGCAAGCACAAAGAAGCAAAAAGACTTTGACCAGCCTCCAGACATAGGAATCCTGTATCAAAGTTCAAATAAGCTTGATCCTCCAAGCCGTATGGCTGCCTTCAGGAATCTTCACTGGTTGATGAAGAAAACTCACTCAAACCATTAGTTGCATGCCACTTATTGATTTGTGTGAGTTGTTTAAAAAGAACATTTCTGTTTAAGTAAGGCTGTAATAATAGTACTGATGGAGAATTTTCACTTGCAAGCCATCAGATGATATTCGATAAAGGATAAAAACTGGCTGCAATACTCAATACTTAAATAATATACATGTAGTATGGTGTTATGGTTCTTTAGAATTAACAACTGACATGAAGTAACACAGGATGTCAGAAAAAAGTTTGTTATAAACTTTAACGAAGGAAAACATCTAGCTTGTCATGGAAACATTCTTAATTTTGTAAAATAGTTGGATGCTTCTATGATTGATCTAGTTTTTCATAATTTTGTTTTGCTTTGCACCTATGAAAACACTATTCATTTTGATGTAGTCTTCTTGCAACCTTCACAGTACTCTGACATGAAGAATACGATAAATAATAAATCATATTTGTGATTTAATTTATATGTCAACAAAGATCTATGCTGAATGGGGACAATGGTTCTCGAGAGCCCATACGCTCTTTGCTATGAGAATCACATTGGTACTCCATATTGACCAGATGGATACATGTCCTTGAATAAATCTATTAAATGTGAGGGGGAGGCTGTGACACCAATTGGACATATTTTGTTTAAATGGGATGTTGCTCAACACTTCTATATACTTCTGATTCAAGATGTGTCTGAAAGATAATAATAATAGAGGTTCACATTTTCATTTCAGACTGTTAAAGGGATTCAGCATGCATGTCCTCTAGACTTACAGAATTTCCAATTTAAAAAAGCTCATGATGAATGGTTCAAAGCAAAACCAATGAGAAGTAGAGTATTCAAAATAGAAATGCACATTGAAGTACTGTATATGGAGTTTTGAAAATTTAATTTTGTAGACTATCACTCATTTTTTTTGTCTAGCAAATGTGTTGATTTAAATATATTATGGGACACTTTCTTTTGTCTTTTATTTTCACAACATACCTTAAAACTCACCATTTTTGGTACACATATATAAAAAAATCGAAAAGGGAGGGGGATGACCCCCTCCCTTGACCCTCCCCCATCCTCCCCACCGCCTGAAAAAAATCCTGGGGAAGACCCTGGTTAGGATGGGGGTTTATTCCGCCTATCTGAAAACAAGGTGGGGGGTATTCCGCTATGGGTGGGGGTTTCTTGTGTGTATGCAAACAGTGAGTGGGGGTTTCTTCCGCTATGCTGTTTTTTAGGGTGGGGGTTTATTCCGGGATTCGATATACCGGTCTACAAATGTTATTTCGTCGCAAGTGGCCACCATAAACCAACGGTTCAAAGGTTTGACGTGAAGGGAAATATTGCCAGATGCAAAATTTTCTCAATATTTTAGATCACATTAAATAAGTTTGACTTCCGTGTTAGAAACCCTGTCTGGGTTAATCTTCTTCTAGAAGTTTTAAAATTTTATTCATATTGAACACAATTCATTTGTCTTTTACGTTTAAAGAAAAGTCATTGGCTAGAAAATAACATTTTGTAATACTGATCTTGTATTAAAATACAATGTCTACCCATCACATTACAATAAGGGGGTAAAAGAACACCCTTTACCAAAAAGGAGGTAGCAGTCCTTCATTCATATGATATGTATGACTACCCAGGGTAAAGCACAGATCCTTTTGCTTTCATCAATGGGACCCTTAATTTAACAGTTATATTTTGAAGTTTACTTCAGGCTGTGGGAAAGTTTTACCCACTCCCAAATATAAGTCACCGAAACACAACTGCTTTAGGAGACTTTAGTAACCTTTGTGTTTAAGAGAAAGGGATACATTGCTCTTAACAATTATCATTTTGTCATGATGGTCTCTTTAACATATGTGTATCATAACCCATTACCAAACAATAACAACATTTGTCCATTTTGTTGCAGTCGACTCTGGAAAACATTGCCAGGGGGAAAGGAGATATTGCTTTTAACGATCAATATCTCCTTTTCCGTCAATGTTTTCTGCCCTATCAGAAGATTTATTTTTCAATTTAATAGCATTTTGCAATGTCGTCTGCAGATTCTTTCATTTCATTAAAAAAAAGAAAAAGAGAATTGTTTTCATAGTAGTCATCTGCTGCTGCTTTAAAATAGAGCCATTCCCAAAAATTTAATGCGAAGAAAGGGAAATGCTGATGTAGTTAAGTAGATCAAAAAGACACTTATTGTATGATTCCCTTCCATTGCTTTAAGGATATCTCAGGAAATAGACATGGAAGTACAGTTTCTAATGTTCAACATGAACCAACTTCCTGCATATCATAATTGCAGCCAATTAAACATAATAATCTGACAAATTGGTTGCAATTAAAGCTAACCGAGAGAATACATAAAATGATACGCATTGATTAACTCAACCTTAATTTTTCAAACATGTTATCGTTTAATTAAAAGCTCATATGTCCGTTCAATAATACAGTTAAATCCTAAAATCGGTAAAGTAACGTATTTGACAGATACCCCATCGGCGCCCCAAAAGTCAAAATAAAGTGATGCGAGTTGAAGTTACAAAAGCTGCAATTAAAGCATAACTGGTTAGCAAAACTATCAGGAAAGTTTGTATAAATGACAAAGAATAGTCACCTGAAGGTATTATCACGGTTTGAACACATTTAATCACTTTTCCTTAGAAAGTCTTTAGCACCTTCATTGATTTTGCACCTTCGGTCGCCATCTTGGATAATCCACTTCGGAGGAAACCCCGAACTGATGGTATAGTCTATTTCGGTTTACTCTATGCGGTAATGTACCGTTAATGGGTCACTTTACAACAGAGAATACACGCCGCATTGTAGGGGAAAGTTGTGTGTATTGATCCCATAATACCCACATTTTATTGGTATTATAACTTCACCCGGTTGTATGAAAATAGCAGCAGTCGAAATTAAAACCAATGGTCAACCAACGGTTTCTTCATTAAGTGCATAAAGATGCTTAATTTTACTTAAAAAAAATTGGCATATGACCAAATTACGACAGAAAGACAAATTAATCACCACAAGCATGTTTTCCCCAGTCAACTTCTTAAAGGCTCATTAAAGGAGATTAATGCTATATCAAACTATATTGTTTGGTAAACTTTTGGACAGATTCAAATAGTTATCACCAGAAAGAACCATCAGCACAACTAAAATGTGAAAGTAAACCAAAAATAACCCAGATAAGCAATTTTTGTAATTCAGATTTCCTGACAGTTATTCACATATTTTTGAACCGACCAATCAAAATTCGTTACTTTGAATATGTAAACAAACAGGTTATTGATAAACATGATTGAATTGGAGACAACTATATTTCAAGCACGAAATGACTTATTTTAAATGAGTCTATTAAATAGGGTCTCAATGCATCCCTAAACTAATTCTCATGACTTTTATGAGCATAATAAAAGAACTCCATATATTTTTTCTGTAATTTATTTGTACTCCTCTCCTTTGATGAGCCTTTAACTATCAGTTGCGGCGAAAATATTTTACATATTATCTTCTATTTATTGGGCAATGATTGACTTTAACCTTTTACCAAACGCTAAACTCTCGACTGTCACAAATTGAAAGAGTTTGCAGACAACATTTTTCAAAATGTGATGAAGTTGAAAAAATAATCTTCTGATAGGCAAAAACAAAGTGGGAAACGGAGAAATTGCTCGTTAAGAGGCTGAGCATTGTTTCCCATACCCACCATGTTTTCCATAGTCGTCTGCAACAAACTGGTCAAATGTTGTTATTGTTTGGTAATCGGTTGACGGATATTTGCTCCAATAGACAAACCATTGAATGGCTTTTTCACAGATTTGATAATCTTTTAAAGTAATATCTTCTACGAAAAAATCACAGATCTATTAAGGAACATACAACTATATAATTGATACAGTATCATCCCCTATCATAACCTTGTAGTGGAGATATAGCACATTAATGTTGCAGATTAAGCAAACCGTTTAAACAGTTTATTTTGAAAAAGACAATATTTTATTTCTGTCCTGCCCAATAATTGAAATGGGAATGAGACTTGGAGTGTCTTGGACCCAAGGAAAAACTACAATGCTTTCTTTAAACCAAGTTTTATCGATCAAAGCACTGCCATTGGTCTTTTCTTCACAACTATTCAATAAAAAAAGGTTTCAGCATCTTGAAAAATGTAGAAATTGAAAAATGTATTTTATTTAGTAATAAGGATTGTTTAAATCACATTTCAATAGATGTTACTTACACAACACATTTTGTGAGATAGTTCCTTTAAATAAACACATATTTTGCATGTGGGGTTTGCTGCAGATACTGAATCTGGAAAAGAATAAATAGGTCGTATTTCTTTCTTCTAGATACCAACAAAAGTTCTCTGTCCTACCTCATCAATATTATCTGAAACAATGTTACCATAGCATCTTTTAATTCACTTGTCTATTACATTTGATCAGCTCTTTATCCACAAATTGTGTTTTATAATTAGCAAACGATTAAAATGTGATTTGTGTTTTTGAGTAATTAACGTGAAGTTGGTGATCTTAACATTCACAGTCACATAAGAAAAGGGCATTTTAAAGATACTTATTCAAAAGTTGCTGGACACTTGTATCTTTTACCACAAAAAGTGGAACAATTTCCAATGCCTTGCAGTGCTTTGATAGCAAACTTTTACCCATTTGACCATTTTGCATGTCGGAAATAAGGTATCCACATGTACAATGAAATGTTTGTGAGACAGATCCACGTGGTGTTGGTACTTACAATTATCACATTTTACCTATGGCTTATCAAAATTTAGAATATTGTTTACAACAGAAAACGATTAAACGGATTACTTTATATCTGCAACATAAATATGCTATATCTTCACCACATGGTTATGAAAGGGGATGAGAAGTGTATCATTTAATGTAATTATATGTATCTATTGGTGTCATTTTACCCAAAGAAGATATTTTAGTTTAGAAATATTGAATATAGATATATCTAAGAGATATTCCTTTTAAAATAATTCTTGTCACTAAAGAAGTAACTATGTTCAATTGCTTCACCAGTTAAATCACGTTGAAACCCCTCTGATGTCATTAAGAAAAAAGTCTAAAACTTTAATTTCGCGGGATGGTAACTAATGTTAGCTCTTTATGAACTCATGAAATGATTTTAACAGTTCACCCTGTCTGCAAGATAAATATCATATTAGAGGTTAATGAACAGAACTGAAGCGACCAAATATTCAAGTCTTGTGTAACTAGCTAATCTAAAATGTAAACAGAAACGTGTGTTAACATTTTTTCCATAAACTTATTTTGATTTAAAATAAATAGTATTTGAAATGTAAATATGTGAGAAAGTCCTTTTATGAGTCGTACTGTTTGTAGCAGAAACATATGAAAGGGCTGCGGTACCAACAGTGTCTTTTTTCCTTTTTCAATCCTCTTATATGAATCTGAGATTTTGAGTGTATATAACGTTAAATTAATCGAAAAACTACGTAAAAGATTTTGTAAGTTTCTATTGGGTGTAAGTAAACAAACACAACTGTGCTATTTATGGTGAACTTGGTCGCTAACCAATGTATATTCTTGAACTTCAGAGAACACTAACATTCTTTATCAAGGTAATAATTCCCCTGGTTTTTTTATAAAAGTTTCTTATTTTGATTAAATTAATACTGTTCCGGGCTCCTGCTAGTCTAACAAAAAGGAAACGTATTGTTGAACATTTGGGTTATGGCTATTTGACTTGCTGTGTTCCAAGAAACATCCATCACTTCAGCGCTTTGAAATCAAGACTTCGTGACCATTAATAAAAGATTGGCCACTGCATATTTTCCTCATGACTATGTTGGGGTTGCAATGTGATAGTATTGTATGTTTTTCTTTTCGTGAATGTATTACTATAAACTTGCCCTGAACCCTCATTATGGCAGCATATCGACTATTATCTGAGAATGGCTTAGTTTATTAATATGGGTCTTTACAACGTGTCAACACTATTTTATATATGTTGCAGACTTTTACAGATGGGGGAAGGCACCAGACCTAACTGTTCATAAGGACTAGTCAAGCTGCATTTCGTACATCAGTCGGAAGAATATCTCTTATGAAAAACCAAAATGCCTGTTTTAATTACAAAAAAGACAGAACTGGTTTGGATCCATTGAAGGTTGCTGATAATTGCGTTATGCCATTACCCAATATCGATATTTAAGGCTATTCCAAAGCGAAAGAAAGTATCATTTATCATTTGGATTTTGGTGGAAATTATTGCAGCAAAACAAGAAAAATGAAATGAACACTATATCTTTGATAAGCCGTTGTAGTGATTTCTAAAGAAATTTACCATAGATACATCACAGTGATGTATTATGGAGTACATCTAGTGGAAAGGCCAACAAAGAAAGAAAGCGAGTGGTATGGAGTCGTAATCGACACAAGGGAAATATTTGCGTAATTCAAAACCGATAAACATGGATATTTTCTTAACCCTTTCCCAAACAACAACGACATTTGACCACTTTGTTGCAGACGACTTTAGAAAACATTGTGAAAAGGAGAAATTGCTCGTAACGAGCAATTTTTCCTTCTCCCACAAGGCTTTCTGCCCCATGTTAAGAATATTTTTCAATTTCATGAAATTTTCATCACATTTTAAAAAATCGTCTGCAAACTCTTTTGATTTGGGACGGTCGAAAATTTGTTGTTTGGGAAAGGGTTAAATCAAAAGACACTATTGCAATGTGACTCGTCTTCGTAAGCGTCTCGGAGAGACGATTCCAATGACGTGTTACTTTGCAAAATTTCTTAACCCAATATTGAAATAAGAGAGAACGTTGCATTGAACTTAGTAAATCTTAAGAGTAAAATGTTTAGTAAAACAGTACTCTGGGTTTTATATTATTACAAACATAAGTTTATCACGGTGAGGTTATGATACTGACTCAGTTCGAAACCAGGGTAGGTGTGAAGGACTTACTCTAGTCTTTGAGTGAACCTTCGTTACAATATGGACTTTAGCTATTACCTCTAGTTGTTTAAAGTCTCTATCTTGACCCGGTGTAGTTTCGAGTCTGCAAACGTCAATAAACAAAGCAAGACAATCCCATCACTGTGCTATAACTGTGATTTTCTTCTTTTTCGATTTTTTTTCTATTGATTTCTTTCTCTATTAAATCGACTTCTCACCTTTGAATGAAAGAATTCCGAATAAACTGTTTGTGTTCACAAAAGCAAAGTATGGTGTTTAGTTAAAGGCACATCAAAGGAGAGGAGAACAAATAAAATAGTGAAAAGATATATGAAGTTCTTTTATTATGTTCATAAAAGTCATGAAAATTGATTCATGAATACATTGAGACCCTATTGAATAGACTCATTTAAAGTAAGTTATTTTGTGCTTGAAATATAGTTGTCTCCAATTCAATCATGTTTATCAACAACCTGTTTGTTTACGTTTTCAAAATAACGAATTCTGATTGGTCGGTTCAAAAATGTGTGTATCAACTGCCAAGGTCAGAGGTGAAGAATCAGGAAATCTGAATAATAAAACTTGCTAATATTGGTTATTTCTGGTTTACTTTCACATTTAAGTTGTGCTGATGGTGTTTTCTGGTGATAACTTTTTGAATTTGTCCAAAAATTTACCAAACAATATAGTTTGATATAGCATTAATCTCCTTTAATGGGCATTTAACTAAGACATTGTCGAAAAGTATAACATATCCGCCAGCAATAACCTGAATTTCTTCCATTATCTTCTTGTATTAAATATATGATGTACAAGAAATATAAACAAACTATAAAATCTTCCAAATTATATCATCTACAGGAACACGACGTGGATTCTCAGTTGTAAAGTGACTTCATTATTTTTCATATTTCCTTGAAACGGACTATAAAAGAGGATGCGCCTTTTCATCAATGAACTTGAGAAACCGTTATTCTTGAGGTAGCGAATCAACATATTAGATAGATTATTCTACATTGACGTGCGTTTGTACGGCTAAAGAGAATTGAACTAACAAACAAGTACCTTGTTGTAAATACTCTGATGAAATATGCATGGTTATTTGACGAATTTTCTAAAAGATTTTAGGGGAAACTATGGTTTTCGACTGAATAAAAAAAAAACGAATTACAAAATTAAACATATTCTGTTTGACATAAGAAAGAGGTTCTTTGTAGGGAAATCCAATTTTAAATTTCGGAATCCTGAGGAAGTGTCCTCCCTTCTCCATTTATACATAGCCGTAAGACTACCTTAACTTAGAACCACTGTGGTTAAAATGGCCAGAAAAGCAGTAGAAAGCGACAAGTCGGCCTCAAAGAAGTGACAAATTACATTGTCGGCGTCATAGCAGTAAGAAAAAAACAACTCTAATTCGACCAAGTGAGAATTCTCCTTTTGTCAAAGTAGGTCCTTTCTTTTAGGTAGAATACTTATAATCCGCCATTTTCAAACTCATTCTGCCGTCGGATCACTTCGGTCGTTCTCGACTAATCTCGTTCGGGATCCGGGCCTATTTTGTTCACTGCGAATAGTTCTGGCCCAGACAGACTGAGGCAATCGTATCTACTCGGCAATCCCCGTAACAAGTCGGTAGATATACCTCGTAGGCAGTACATGAATACACCAGAAATCCTGGGGTAATTCGCCTTATTTCCGGCGGATAACGCAAAATGCATACAGGCACTAAATATGTATTTAAATACACACGAATGGTTATATATCACAATTGAATGGGTTTTTGTACCCTTTTCATTAAAGATGATCATATCAACACATCTTTGTTTAATATTTTGTCAATTAGTTCATTTCGGCAATCCCCGGCTTGTGACGGGGATTGCCGAGTTGATATGATTGGCCCTTCGTTGCTGACCTACTTTCAAAAATGGCTCCCCATTACCTCCGAGGTTATTTTAAGAAATGGCCGAGGTGTTCCGAATGCGACTGAGGCATACCGAGAACGACCGAAGTAATCCGACGAAAGAATGAATTTCAAAAAGGCGGATGTTGGGTATTCTACCTCAATCTAAACACATCAGGTTTATCCAATGAAAACACAAATCTCTACCAGAGTAAATTGGCTCCCGCTACGCTCCCACATTTATCCGTAGTATCCGTGGGACGATAACTCTGCACAGGAGATTGATCGGGTTTATCCAATGAAAACACCGCTAAAAAAATAGGGATGACGCCATATTGATTCCCAGCGGAATGACGTCACTTCACTTTCGTTTTCAAAATTAGATCTTAAATGTGAAATCTAAAAAGTCGTTTAATTTGATTGAGGAAACAACTCTATAGGTCACAACTTACAATTTCGCCATTTCGTATGAGTTACCGATAAAAAAAATGATTTAAAAGGATGTCCAACACTTCCATATACATTTATCTACTTAATGTGCACGCTTAGAAAACGTGTTATACGTTCTCAGCTCACGAAAATGCCCGAGCAGCTCCGATTGCTATAACGCGCTCTTTTTGTGGTTCTCAAACTTCACCCCATTGGTCACTATATGTGGGATACCGCTTACTCTCGGCCAAACTCCTCACAGTGATCTCCCTGTATGGTGATGATCACTGCCATCACAAATGTCACGTGACCACCTACTTAGAAACGAAAATGGCATAACAAGATGGCGGCAAAACTAAAAAATTGTGATCCATTAATGCTTTATTTATAAACAAGACCAATTTTTTTTTCAACTTAACTGGCCAGAAATCAATACAACACGATATTGTTACTAAATTAACTAAGATATCCGGTAATCTCTTAACAAAACAGCATCATTTGAATATCATCCAAATCTGGATGAAAAATCGTAGCGTAGCAAGGGGAGATCACTGTGAGGAGTTTGACTCTCGGCCCTATATAAAACAGTCATTTTGGCCACTTCGTACTACCTTCCATGACAAGATTCAGAGTTAATCCTTGTTGTTTTACTATTCCACAATCCGTTCCCTTTCAGAATTTAACGAACATGCCGATGATCAGCTACTTTTTCGCTATCTGCAATCTCTTTTTACCACCCTGAACAATCGCACCAAAAAGTGCTAGGGTCAGCGAAGTGCGTCTTCATTATCGCTTCGCCTTCCGCGAAAGGAGTTCTGGAAAAAAGCAACATACCAGAGGTTTAAAACATGGCCAACACCCACAAAAGATCAAAAACAGACAAAAAGGCCCCTCTTCTGTTCTAAAAGCAAATAATTACCAAACTAAGTAACATTCTAACTTTTCATGAACTACTTTTGACTGTACAACAACCTCTGGAAGTAATTCCTTAGTGGATTGACCTACAACGCCGGATTAAACGCATAGAAGTCGTTACCACCGTGTTTATTGAACGCAGGCAGCTAGCAGTATATCAGGGGACGTTACTCGATGCATTTTAGTTAACTCGTTAATGGGCGGATTTATCTACCTTTGTTTATATTTTGACCATTGTAAAGCACTTCGAATGGCAATTATAAGCATCCTTTATAACAAAAGTAGAAATCGCTTTTCTACAAACGTATTCTCTCTATTTACAATTCTCATTTTATTAGTTGCAAATTAGGCATAGAATGGGTAGGATTATCAATGGTTAACGGCTTCTTAAACGTTGATGCAAACCATGTTTTTGTTTCATTTCAGATTTTACATTGCGGTAATAATTTCTACTTATCATGTATCGATTGGGATTCCCGGCTCAACATAGATAGTGAAAGACCTGTATTGGTCATACTGCATAAAACCATGGGCATTCTGTTAGGCTGACAGGGGTTAGAATAATCATATCCGCCGTATTGAAATTTTTTTTTCGTCGGATTACTTCTGTCGTTCTCGGCAAACGCAAATCGAGCCAGAACTATTCGGTTTAAGACGAATAGTTCCGACCCGGACCGATGTTTACAGAAAACGACCGAAGTAATCCGACGAAAGATTGAATTTTATAATGGCGGATTATAGGAATTCTACCTTCAATGAAATTCAAATCTACCGCTAGCGTGATAATTATTTCATGTTCAGTATTCTAACCACACGGTCACAAGGCCTCAAGTGATTGAACCTATGCAGGTTATGGGCTTTCATGTTCAATATTCTAAACACACGAGAACAGAGCCAAAAGTAATTGATCCCATGCAGGCTAAGTGCTTTCATGTTCAGTATTCTAACCACACGGTCACAAAGCCTCAAGTGATTGAACCTATGCAGACTATGGGCTTTCATGTTCAGTATTCTAAACACACGATAACAGAGCCAAAAGTGATTGATCCCATGCAGGCTATGGGCTTTCATGTTCAGTATTCTAAACACACGATCACAGAGCCAAAAGTGATTGAACCCATGCAGGCTAAGGGCTTTCATGTTCAGTATTCTAAACACACGATCACAGAGCCAAAAGTGATTGAACCCATGCAGGCTATGGGCTTTCATGTTCAGTATTCTAACCACACGATCACAGAGCCAAAAGTGATTGAACCCATGCAGGCTATGGGCTTTCATGTTCAGTATTCTAAACACACGATCACAGAGCCAAAAGTGATTGAACCCATGCAGACTATGGGCTTTCATGTTCAGTATTCTAAACACACGATCACAGAGCCAAAAGTGATTGAACCCATGCAGGCTATGGGCTTTCATGTTCAGTATTCTAAACACACGATCACAGAGCCAAAAGTGATTGAACCCATGCAGGCTATGGGCTTTCATGTACAGTATTCTAAACACACGATCACAGAGTCAAAAGTGATTGAATTCATGCAGGCTATGGGCTTTCATGTTCAGTATTCTAAACACACGATCACAGAGCCAAAACTGATTGAACCCATGCAGGCTTTGTGTTTTCATGTTCAGTATTCTAACCACACAGTCACAGAGCCTAAAGTGATTGAACCCATGTAGGCTATGTGTTTTCTTGTTCAGTATTCTAACCACATGGTCACAAAGCCAAAAGTGATTGAACCAATACAGGCTATGTACCAGGAACTAGGTCCAGGCATGTTTGTTTCCCAGGGTTACTGTTCCTTTAACCCTTTAGCAAACACCAAAATGTTCGACTGTCTGAATTTGAAAGAGTTTGCAGACGACATTTAAAAATGTGATGAAATCGAAAAATAATCTTCTAAACGGTCAGAAAACATTGTGGGAAAAGAAGAAATTGTTCATTAAGAGCATTGGGTATTGATATGATTAAAAAAAAAAAACTTTAAAAAGCATGCAACGCTAAACGATTCAACAAAATAAAACATTTGCCAATGCCATTATCATTACATCCAGATTGAAAATGACCAAACGTGTGTCCCTCTTTTTAACGTTTAAGTACTCATGTTTTTAAACACTGCAATACAGTGTAGATGTATGCCCGTTATATAAGTGAAAACTGTTTACGTGATGTTTAAAAACATTCAGTAAAGTCTCCGTAGAATGATGATAGTGCAATATTTCAGACCTTTTGGAACGCCTTAGTCCGAATGATCCAGACGTAGATATTTCATTCTACACAGTTACAGCTTGGATCATCCGAGTTAAGAAGGCCTCGGCCATTTGGGCATGTCCGTTTGCAATCATATCTACTCGGCAATTACCGGCAAGGTCCGGGGATCTCAGAGTATATACGATTGTTTTTCGGACGAACGAGATGTTCCTCTAAGAACATCATGAGTAAATATTCGTCCGAAATGTTACGGACCCATCACAAAGGCTTACATTTATTTGTTTGATACACGCTAACAATTGATGAGATAGACTGGTTTAAGAATATGTTCCATGTTTATTATATCATAAATATCTATAACATATACTGACTCTCAACAACAATAGCAACAACAGCGAAAACGCGTAACTGTAAATTGAATACAGCAAATGTACATTTACGACCTGGACAAGCTGTCGAATACGATTATTCTTATTCTGATGGAGAGGTCCATTCACGAGCAATGTCTGTTTCTTTTGTCACAATATTTTCTAGAGTAGAATATCTAATACGTCGAACTTCTGATTGTCCAACTCCTGTGTACGTCGAAGTTGATAAGGCGTCCGGCATCACTTGTTCTTTAGTTCTCTCTTTATATTCCATCCATCTTTACGTCGAACTTCTGGTTGTCGAACTCCTGTGTACGTCGAAGTTGATAAGATGTCCGGCATCCCTTGTTCTTTAGTTCTCTCTTTATATTCCATCCATCTTTACGTCGAACTTCTGATTGTCAAACTTCTGTGTACGTCGAAGTTGATAAGGGGTCCGGCATCCCTTGTTCTTTATTTCTCTGTTTATATTCCATCCATCTTTACGTCGAACTTCTGGTTGTCGAACTCCTGTGTTCGTCGAAGTTGATAAGGGGTCCGGCATCACTTGTTCTTTAGTTCTCTCTTTATATTCCATCCATCTTTACCGTCGAACTTCTGGTTGTCGAACTCCTGTGTACGTCGAAGTTGATAAGGGGTCCGGCATCACTTGTTCTTTAGTTCTCTTTTTATATTCCAGCCATCTTTACCGTCGAACTTCTGGTTGTCGAACTCCTGTGTACGACGAAGTTGATAAGGGGTCCGGCATCACTTGTTCTTTATTTCTCTGTTTATATTCCAGCCATCTTTACGTCGAACTTCTGGTTGTCGAACTCCTGTGTACGACGAAGTTGATAAGGGGTCCGGCATCCCTTGTTCTTTATTTCTCTGTTTATATTTCAGCCATCTTTACGTCGAACTTCTGGTTGTCGAACTCCTGTGTACGACGAAGTTGATAAGGGATCCGGCATCACTAATTCTTTATTTCTCTCTTTATATTCCATCCATCTTTACGTCGAACTTCTGATTGTCGAACTCCTGTGTACGACGAAGTTGATAAGGGGTCCGGCATCCCTTGTTCTTTATTTCTCTGTTTATATTCCATCCATCTTTACGTCGAGCTCTCTCAATGTCGAACAGTTTTATGCGGTCTCTTGCACTTCAAGGTATAGATATTCTACTGTTGTTGGCTTAATGTGCGTCATGGTGTGCTAACATGATAGAGAATTGTTGACGAACATGTAAAATCGAGGATAATGAAGTCTGGTCTTCACCATGGAGGATATACTATACATGTAAATATATGGGGTCCTCCATGTCCCAGGTATTGTTGCGGTCTTAGAACCCAGAGGTCCCAGGTTTGAGCCACACTGATACCACCGGTTGTGGGGGTATCCTTAGACAATATACTTCATAGTCCAAGCCTAGAACTGATTATACCAGGAAAACCGTAACATAATTGGAAAAAATATGTTCACACGGCGTTTAAATCCCGCATAAACACATACATAATTATATATAACTATAAAGCTTATGACTTGGCATTGTGAAATGTTGCGTATGTTTATATGATCGTCAACTCAGCTATGTCGCATATGTGTTGAACCTAAAAAGTAAATTGCGGCTTGAGAAGAGACATGTACTTCTTATCAGAAGTGACGGGCAAACTGTTTGTACAACGGGTACATATATGTGCTCGCCGAATTCTCAATGACAAATCATGATAGTCTGAAGACAGTGTTAAACGTTTCACCTGCGGATATGCGTATAGTTTACGCATAATTACAGGTAAAACGTTTAACATCTGTTTATATGCCGTATACACATATTGATAATGTTTATCAAAATCGGAAACGTACAAAAATGAAGCATCTACACTCATTTACATATGGAAATACTCCAACATTTCGTACTTGTTGGAAAGTAATGGCTTTTTGTTATGGTAGTACTTGTGTAATGTTTCATGGTATTTCGGACATACATTCGTTGAAGTAATTTGCTGAGATATCCAACTGTGTAAGCCTCCTGAGTGATTGTACGCACGAAATACCATTGAACAATTTTAATTTATTAGTGGTCCAGATAAAGGGCTTTACAGTTTCTTGTTCTAAACTCCTCATAGTGACCTCCCTTGATGGGATTGATCACAGTTACCACAAATGTCACATGACCACTAACTTGGATAATCCAAGCTGTAAATGTGTTACATTCGGATTACATGACAACCTGCTTAGAAAACGAAAATAGCGTTTTAAAATTGCGGCGACATCCCAACAATAATCCATTTGTGCTTTATTTGTAAAGAAGACGAACTATTTTTCTTTATTTAACTGGTCAGAAATCTACAAAAGAAGATATTATTACTAAATAAACTACAATCTTAGGTAAAGCTAAAACATTCATGTAAATTTCATTCAAATCTGGATTTAAATCTTGTGGTGGCAGTGATCGTTGGTGCGTAGCAAGCGAGTTGGGTGAGGCGTTGGGTGGGGAGTTTGGTTTTGTACACCAAGAATTTTCTAGAAACAAAATTCTATAAGACAATAACTGTTTTTTGGTACCCATAATAATCGCTTCGTTGAGACGATTCCAATGTATCATGTATACCAACAAGAGTGTACATAGAGGTGCAACACAGAAGCTGGCTGGGTGCATACACCTCTTATCTGGTCGTCTGACGGATACATCTTTACAAGCACTCGTATATTTTACATTTTCATAACTACCCCGACCATATAAACTGCGGAATAACAAGGGCGAAAATCAGACTGGATGAAGCGATGCACTTTGTAAACCCTGATTCGCATGTCACTGAGGTATACGCGGAGAGTCTGTCCTCTACCGTAGACTTGTAGTCCATCCCCTTCGAAAACATCGTCTTCGGCGCGTCGAAGTCAATCGGAAACAGTAACCCGTCCACCTCTGACGTCACGACGAACTTCATTCCGATTGGACGAACGTTGTCGTCCGAGTTCGTTATGAACCAGAGTCTGTCCATGTAAAAACCGCGAAATAATGTGGTTGACGACGGCTGCAGCCTCATTTTCCCGAACCGTCCAAAACAAAGTGTTAGGTGTGTGTCGTTCTCGATTTCTATGGTGATGTTTCCGAATCCAGGGTGTCTGAATACCCCCTCGTAGTCTGCCATGGGTCTCGAAATGTTCCAGATAAACTCGAGGTTCTGTCTGGCAGGCTTGATGTCTACTCGCTCACCCCATGGTGCCGGGAACGTACAGGAAGTTGTCTGGTTGAGCCACGGGGTTTGGTCCAACAAGATGTCCGATGCCATTGCTGTAATCATCTACAAGTTAGAGATTACGTGTATATTTATCAAGTGGAGGGGGTAAATCAATTGTGTCAAAATCAAAGCGCTGAAAACGCTGAAGGACTTATGTGCGTTTAAAGCAAGATGACTGAGGATATATTTGAAAACTTCTTTGGGCAACATCTCGAGGAAAACAGCTGCTCCTTTTACCACCATTACTACAATTACTATTTCTTTGAACAGAGACTGAACGATTTAACAGTCTAACGAACCGAACAAATGAACCTCTCAAAGACACAAACACATCCGATCAATGAGAAACACTGTCGTACATTGAGCAGTTGTGTTGTCTTTATATAAATACCAATCATCATGTTTTCTACAACAATGTCAATCGGAACTACTCGGGTATTTCCGTGAGTTGTGAAATACACCTCGGATATAAGTGTATGGTTACAATTTTTCGGGTAAATCGGCATCCGGAAATTAACAGGTTTTCTAAGCGTGCACGTTAAGTAGTTCATTGTTTATAGAAGTGTTGGACATCCTTTTAAATCATTTTCTATCAGTAACTCATACTAAATGGCAAAATTGTTGTGACATGTATAGTTGTTTCCTATAACAAATGTAACGACTTTTAAGATTTCACATTTAAGATCTATTTTTAAAAACGAAAGTAAAGTGACGTCATTCTCGCGGGAAACAATATGGCGTCATCCCTATTATTTCAGAGGTGTTTTCATTGGATAAACCCGATGTGTTCAGAGTGCAACAATGCATTAGGTTCCCTAATTTGCATATACGTTCAACCATTATTGTTGGATGGTTACTCGTCCATAGAAATAGTAGAGAAATTCTAAGTTTTAATATATTTGTGTTTCCTTCGTCAAATAAGATGACTGTTGAGAAATTGTATTTAGCATTTTTATTTGAAAAATAAAAGTACAACAACAGTAGTCTTGCAAGAAGAAATATGGCGGCCTTCATATTATCTAAGAGGTGTTTTAGCCTTTACCAAACACCAATTCTTCGACTGTCCCAAATGTAAAGAGCTTGCAGACGACATTGCAAAATTTGATGAAATTGGAAAATAATCTTCCGATAGAGAAGAAAACATTGTTGGAAAAGGAGGAATTGCTCGTCAAGACCAATTACTCATTTCCCCACAATGTTTTCCAAAATGACCTGCAACAAACTGGTCAAATGTCCTTTTTTCTTGGTAATGAGTTGATTGGATAAACCCAACGTGTTTAGATTGGCATTACCTTAACCGCAGTAGACGCTTGGTTGGACAAAGGGCCACTCGCGGTCACAAATATCCCCGCGTCTACATCCGGGAATAACCATAACTGGCTCGTAAACGTCACAATACCGCCCGAATGCCATAACTTCCGGTAACCTGGAAATAAACAACACAACACTACATGGGGCAATCCAATCGTATCTACTCGGCAATCCCCGTAACAAGTCGGTAGACATACATGTACCTCGTAAGCAGGTCATGAATACACCAGACATCCTGGGGTAATTCGACTGTTTTCCGGCGGATAAAGCACATGATTACAACATGCACACAGGCACTAAATATGTATCTAAATACACACAAATTGGTTATATATCACAATTGAATATTGCTTTTTTTACTCTTTTCATTAATGACTATCATATCAACACATGCTTGTGCCGGGGATTTCCGAGTATTGCAAACGGACATGCCCTTCGTTGCTGACCTACTTTCAAAAATGGCTTCCTATTACCTCCGAGGTTATTTTAAGAAATGGGCGAGGTGTTCCGAATGGGGGAAATCGGAACTACTCTGGTATTTCCGTGAGCTGAGAAATGTTTTCATTGATAAACCCAATGAGGTGGCAAAGTAAAATGAGTATTTCAAGATTTAATTACGACAAAACCTGAATGCTTTAACTTCCGATAAACAAAGGTTATGATGTAAAATGGGTATTTCGTAGAAAAGGTCTTTGTGTCGTACCACGGCCAAATTCCATTACTTTCATGCAATTAATTTTTCGTCACAACGAAAGACACTATTAAGCCTTTGCAGATATCTTTCGGAGAGCTATGATATTTGTAAAGAACTGTAAGTATATTTGTTTTGAATTACGCTTAATAAAACGGAACCACCGGTGAATAAACACTATCTTCTCGTTGAATTTGGTAAAATAAAAAAGAAGAAATGTGTATTAGTTTCTCAAGATTTCTAAAATGGATTCGTCAACCATGAGAGGTCAAGCCTTCTGTTACCTCTATAGACATTGTATTGTGGCCAGACCCTTTTGCCATAACTTGTATATTTTGTTCTTGTATTTCACTGTAAGAATATTTGCAGTTAGATATTTGAATATGTTAAAAGCATTTGACAGGACAACGGTGGCCAATTAATTGGATTGCTGGAATAAAACATATGCGAGTACATCTCTCCACTTAACCCTTTCCCAAACATTAACGACATTTGACCACTTTGTTGCAGATGACTTAAAAACATTGTGGGAAAAGGAAAAATTACTCGTAACGAGCAATTTTTCCTTTTCCCACAATGTTTACTGCCCTAACAGAAGATTATTTTCCAATTTCATCACATTTTGAAATGTCGTCTGCAAACTCTTTTAATTTGGGACAGTCGAAAATGTGTTGTTTGGAAAAGTGGGTTCGAACCGCAGTAGCAATAGCTTTTTAATTTTCATTAGAAGTAGCCTCCTGTCTAGTCCGAGTGATCCAAACGTAGATATTTCACTCTACAGCTTGGATCATCCGAGTTACCTCCTGTCTGAATAACGGAATGACGAACATTCTGTCCTTATTGGGGGTGAAACAATGTGTTCTCCTTTAAACTTATTTCTTTACAGCGATTGCGACGGAAGCTTGAAGCTTATTTAAGACACCTTAAAGGAGATTAATGCTATATCAAACTATTTTATTTGGACAGCTTTTGATCAGATTAAGTTTGGAGACACCTACATTTCAAGCACAAAATAGCTTATTTTAAAGGAATCTCTTTAATAGGTTCTAAATACATTTGTAAATTAATTTTCATGACTTTTATGAACATAATGAAAGAACTCATCTCCTTTGATGTGCCATTAAGTTCACTCTTGATGTCTGCTTTCTGGATACTACACCAGTACTAGCACCAATTCCTGGGTTTGTCCCAGCAATTTTCACACCGCCTAACGGAGATTCGAACCTCGGGACTCTCCGTACAAGAGGCCGATGCTCTGTCTCTGCACCACTGTCTGTTTCCTTTTTTCTCGTATTTTATTTTCAGTTTGTTTGTATAAAAAGATACTTAAAGGTAACAGGATAAATAGAATAGATGGTTTGTGTCTTTCAATAAGAAAGATTATCAGGCTCGGCTTCGGATTATTATCAATTTCGCCCTCACCGGATAATATTCCTAAGCCTTACCCGATAACATTACCGATTCACGACACTAACCATCGGTTCTCTACATAACCGGAAGAGATGCTGACTGAATGAAGAAACAAGTGTGACATGATCTTCGTTTATAGATCAACAGACATCCAACCAGTACTCGCTCCAAATGTGGATTAATGAAAGGATTACCTTTCATTAATCCACAATTGGCGCGAGTACTAGTTGGGTATAAAACAAACAAGTACAACCTCTGTAGACGGACGACATCCAGCCCATGTTGTACGATACAGACACGTCAGAGATCGGGTACTGAGGCTTGGTGAGGTCCTTGTCCGAGAAGGGATGTGTCATCTGAGATCTGTACGTTTCCTCTAGGTGGGCGGAGTCCACGACAACGTGACCGTGTCCGTTAAGCCCCTTTCGGAGATGGAACAACATCCACTTAGCCATGTCGCTGGCGGTGGAGTAGATGGACCCAGCAGGTCCGGACGGGGAAACAGCCCTGTAACAAACACGTTTTGTAATAAGAATGTCGACTTTATCAGAATCTTGACTCCCTTTTGCCACACTTCTTTTACTACGTGTAAATATAGTACATTGAAAGTACACTCAAAACATTATTATACTATTAAATTTTACTATACAAACTTATCTTTTGGGGTAATTGGCTAATTACCAATTTTACATATAGTCATAAAAATCATTACTTCTTGCTCCTTCGTATTATCCGTCATTTATACGTAGTTATTTGTTTAATTGTTGAAAAAATGACCTATTAGCCCAACGTGGCCGGGTGTTGTATCATTAAATTAATACTTTACTGTTTATACTTAACACATGTCACTATAATTAAAAAGAATTATATAAAGTTGCATTATGTAATAGTCATTACAAAACGAAATGAGTTTTATTACATTTTGCGTTCTTCCATGCCAACCAGTTTTTGATAAAGTTGCATTATGTAATAATCATAACAAAACGAGTTGAGTTTTATTAGATCTTGCGTTCTTCAATGCCAACCCGTTTTGTTAATAAAGTTGCATTAAGTAACAATCATTGAAAAGCGAATTGTGTTCGATGCGAACCCGTTTTGTTCTAAAGTTGCATTTTGTAATAATTATCACGAAACGGGTAGATTTCTTTCTTTTATCAGTTCTATTTTAAGTAAACTTTTCGATGCTTACCCGAAATGTAACGAACACTCATGACGGTTAATAGGCGATATTTATACACAAACGGTTATATATTTCACGCAAAATGTGGAATACAAGCAGAATTTAGAACGTATACAAAGCATTTGAGGAATTATCAAGGTAGATTTTTTTTTCAAAAACACCGAAATGATAAATAAATTCACTTCGGAAAATGCACCTTTATTACAAAACGGGCTGTTATAAAGTCGTGTGATAGGACTAAATAATCTAACTTTTCAATCTTTATTTTATTAGAAAGTTTTATCCTTTTATCAATGATCATAGAAAACTACAGAAAGGGAAACGTATCTGAAATACTCGAATGTACTTTTTAATAGTTGTATCCCAACAACACATAACACATTATTGTAAAGAAGGTGCTGCGTTTAAGCAAATCGAATGAAAGAGTTCGCTTCATTCAAAGGTCAAAGAACAACATTTGAAAGAACAAGTACTAAAATTGCAATGCAGTTTGTCGATCAGTCTCCCTGGGTTATTCATGGACCATTAATCAAACCTAGTCATGATAATAATCAATATTAATGAACGTTCGGTGTTTGAATTACAGAAAATAATAATTAGTCATTTACTTAGCACTTGAAACATGACCGTGTAAGTTTGAACAAACACGGAAGCAAACACAATTAAAAGAAAAGCAATGCAAATTCAAACAAATAACATAACGTCAGATACTCAGTAACTACACCCTAGCTGGTGCTTGAGCTTTATAATTTACGACAGTGATACTCCTTTTATGAAGATTTACTATAATATTCATACATATGTTACGTAACCGTTAGCATAGGATTAACGAACAAAGCATTGCCTTTGCTTAAAACATAGCCTTGAAACAGCAATCCTAATGCGCGGCTGAAAAAATTAAAATATGTTGACCAATTGTTTAATTTGGAATCTAATCGAATTGAGGGCAATGTAAGATGGCATTCTTGTTATCAAGTTTAAAGCATACAATTAACGTTTTCTATGTTGAATAGGAACGATATCACTATTAAAAATATGGATTAATTATGGGCAACTACTCCATTTGTTACAATGATTTTTTTTGTGTTTTCTTATGATGACGATCTTGAACGCACACGTATTTTTAACCCTTAGCATGCTGGGTAATTTTCTGAAAAAAGATTTTTGTGTCGTCTGCTTTCCAAAACCTTGAATGAATGCTTTATTCTGATGAGTAAAGATACTCAGAGTAGCAGCAGGTTTTGGCCAGCCGCCAATTCAGTTGGCGGCTGACCTGTGTTTCAACCTGTTTGCATAAGCATGGTGTCGTTCCCAGCCCAATAAGGTTTAAAATGGTTCATTCCACTTACAGAAGTAACTCTTTGTCGACAGGTATGAGCTGTTTGTTTTTAAGTACATATGGCGTCGATATATCCAGCAAACCGGAAGTAGTGTCAACGAATCCAGATTCGCGCATGCCCAGCTTGTCGAAGAGCCTCGTTTTCACCAACGTTTCCCATGATTCCTTGGTTATCTCCTCGGCGATGTATCCGGCCAACATATACATGTAATTACTGTAGTGAAATTCCGTCCTGAAATCACTTACAGCAGGCATATATCTAAGCTTTCTGAAAGAAGAAGAACGTACCAATGTCCTTACTATTATGAAATATAGTTTCATTATGGCAACATATACAGTCATATGATGATCAGCTTTTTGATCATTGTCGAGTTAAACCTCAAGTTCAAACATCAGGATACCGTTTTACTAAACTGTTTACGCTTAAGATTTGCGTAATTCTAAAACAACAATTCCTCTTATTTCAAAATAGAGCTAAGCAATATTGCAAAGTAACACATCATTGGAATCGTCTCTAAGAGACGCTTCCAATGACGTGTCACATTGCAATATTGTACCTTCATTTTCGATGCTCTCCATGTTTATCACTTTTCACTTACGGAAATATTTTCGGTAAGTTGATTAGTAAAACGGTACCCAGGAGTCTCCAGCATTGGTTGTTTTAGAATAAGGTCACCAATCGGGTTCAAAATCATAGCTGTAGTTGTTTTGACTGACGTCACATCTAACTTAAAAGAGGTCCAACAAGGCATTGGTCAATTAACTATTCTGTATAATATTATCATTAGCCTATTTATGCCCGATAGGAATTTTAAAGATTTTTAACCCATTACTTTGAAAATAATAATAACCCATTACATTGAGAATAATAACCAGTTAAATCAAAAATTAATTAACCCATTACTTTGATAATTTATTAATCAATTACTTTGAAAATATATCAACCCTTAACATTGAACATATATTAACCAATTACTTTGATAATATACGTTAAATGCATTTATTTAAAAGAAAAATGTGAAAGAGAAATTGATCGATAGGAACAACTACTCCTTTTGTCACAACCTATTCCTGATGTTTCGCATAGCATAACATAACATAAATTTTTACAAAAGCCGTACATGTACGTGTGTGTATGCCTATACTGTGGAAATATTTCTTTTTGTTGTAAAAAAAGGCTTATCAGTTGCCGTTGGCAGTTGCATTCGACTAGTTCCAAGATCGCATATGACGAAAACGTTCATTTAAGAGGCACACTATGGCGCTTTAGTCAGTGTAGAGAAGCCTGTTCTTGAATGAAGCAGACACCGTAATTACTAATATATCGCCGAGATGAAGAAAGGCTTATGTTGTAAGCTTTGAGCGGGCAATCGCACCAGTTTTATTGCTCACGTGGGGTTCAATGCGATAAGTGTAAGCCGATGTTTCCCGGAACTACATCAATTGAAGCTTGTACGCAGTGACTTGGACACGCAAGCTGTATGCAATCACTATTGGATCCGGGAAAAGTCGATCAATTAGAGAGGATGCATTGTTTCAGCATATCATATGCCTTTTATTTTTTTTATCTCTGAGTTAACTCTTAGGTTCCCGCACATTATAATGACACTGTTTACAAGCGACTTTTGAAATCGACTTTCTTCTGTGAGATAAATCATGTAGGGGAAACCGGCCTTTCGGGACTGGCGCCTGCTTTTCTAATCTGTTAGTATAAGCATGATTTCGGCTCCAGCACTTTAAGGGTTAAGTTCTTTGAACTTCAGCATCTACCGAATCTGCCTACATGATTCATGACCAGTATGACCAGTATGTTCAATGCAAGTGTGGTGCAATAAAATGCCGATCGGCCTTTTAAACACATTACTTCATATAAATTGTACGCTCCTGGGTACCGTTTTATTAAACAACTTAAGGAAAATATTTGCGTAAGTCATAACTGATACACTTGAATAGCATCTTCAATGAAAGTACAATATTGCAATGTGACGCATCATTGGAAGTGTCTCCGAGAGATGATGTGTTACTTTGCAATATTGCTTTACCCAATATTGAAATAAGAGGAATTGTTGTTTAGGACTTAATCAAATTTTAAGCGTAAGCTGTTAAGTAAAACGATAATCTGCAGCACACCTCTTGAGAAAACGCAATTACAAAGTAATCTCATACAGGGAAACGCGTCAAAAGTCACAATGAATACTAGGCATTGTTCAATATTGGGTTGATACCGATTTCGGGCAAACTCTATTAGTAAATATAATGAGATGGTTGTAGTTTATTTAGAATATGGTTGTCACAACTGTTTCTTGGGACATTTGCAGAAGATGCATAAAACGGGTTTAGATGGTATTTCGGCCTTCCTTATCAGACCAGTCTCGTAAGATACAGAATTTTAGGCACTATGGGTTTCAATAATACCGTTTACCGTTTCTTTTGGTACAGGATAAAGACCTTAAAGCCTGTGACTCATACGGCTTTATGTGGTCCACCAGTATTAGGCTAGGGTTCTGAAGTGAATTGCCAAAGGCCTCTCTGACGAAATCAGAGGTGTCGGTGGGGCTCGAACCCAGGACCCCCGTGTTCTTAGTCCACCACATTAACCAATGAGTCACGCAAGACCATATATAATGCCATGTCAAGAGATTATCAGAAGTATTTGTCTTTTCTTGGAACTGTTTGTATAAGACTAAGGCTTTGATGTGTTTTACCAAAGGACACACATAGGAAAGTGACCCATGTGTTATAATTCGACAACATTATAGAACAGTGACTTTTTATTTACTTTAGCAAAGACGCACACACTAACAATAATAGAACGGGTGAGTATTTGACATAGATACTTATCAAGTAACATAATATGTCAAATTCGTGTAGTACATGTTATCTATGACGAAAAAGAAGAATCGATTATAAATCTTTCTATTTAATTGCTTCACTTGAATTTAATTTATTGATATCCAGATATTAATGAAATCATTGGAGGGTTTTACAGTTTTTATCAGAATTACTTTAAGCTCTACTTTATGTTCTCCAATACGTTCATAGTTTATATATTATTTGAATTGTCTGCTGCAGGTGAATAAGGTCGCGTTTTTGAAAATGAAAAGGCCATACAATATAAACACGTATCAGCTTAAACTCCTCACAGTGATCTCCCCTTGCTACTCTGCTTTGATCACTGCCACCACAAGGTTTTCATCCAGATTTTGATGAATTCTAGATGATGTTTTAGTTTTTAAATCTGTTCTGATATTGTATTTTATTTACTAATGATTTCTTCTTGTGCTGATTTCTTATCTGTCAAATTGGAAAATAAATATTTCGATTTCTTTACAAATAATGCACAAATGGGTGATTTTTTACTAATGTGTCGCCGCCATCTTTAAACGCCACTTTCGTTTCTAAGTAGATGGTCATGTGCCATTTGTGGTGGCAGTGATCAATTCCATACAAGGGTGATCACTGTGAGGGATGAGTTTGGTACCAACCTACCTTACTAAGTCCCGCCTCTTTACGGATGGATGGAAGCCGACAAGGAGAGGGTGGAAGTTTGAGGGCGTGCCGACCTTGTGAGACAGAATATCCCGCAGATTTGCGTTGTTCGTACGTATCTCATCACTCAACCGGAACCCGTTACTAAGGATACGGCGAATGGGCGTGTCCCAGGATATGCTGAAAAGGATAAACATAGAAAGGACATAGAGCATATGTTTAAAAGGACTCTCTCACAGATTTGGATTTTAGCTCTTATCTCATCGCCTAACCTGAGCCCGTTACTATGGATACGGCGAATGGGTTTGTCCCATGATATGCTGAAAAGGATAAACATAGAAAGGACTTGAGCATGTGTTTAAAAGGACTCTCTCACAGATTTGGATTTTTAGATCATTAACCCCATTACCAAACAATAGCGACGTTTGACCAGTTTGTTGCAAAAAACTCTGGAAAACATTGTGGGAAAAGGAGAAATTTAACCAGCAATTCTGGAGGACAGAGGTCCAGGGGTAGAGCGTCGGCTTTTGGACACGATGGTCGTGGGTTTGAATCCCGTGAAAAGCGGGATCTGCCTTGCGAACTTTCATTAATCCACATTCGGCGCGATTACTGGTTATGTATCCAAGAAGCAGAATTGAGAGTGATTTATCTAAGTTGAAAGAACTTGTTTCATAATCGATGTAAAATAAATAAGTTTAAACTAATGTTTTCTGCCCTATCAGAGGATATTTTATAATTCCATCACATTTTGAATTGTCGTCTGCGATCTCTTTCAATTTGGGACTGTCGAAAATGTGACGCTTGTTTAAGCGTTAAAAGAAAAACTTCATCCTGAGGTCCCAGATATATTTGAAGAATTCTGCATTAGATTAATCAAAACTATGTTTTATGGAGTACGCGGTAAATATTAGTTTAATGGGGGTATTTGCTTAGGAGAGATTACTACAAATAAACAAGATCGACTGGCAGAGATTTCTACATAGACAACATCCCCTGGGATACCATTTCAAATAGGATGATAATGGTTGTAAATAGAAGAAAACGAGATGGCTTAAATAGATCTTTATTTCTTAAGTACTAAGCACGAATAATTCTGCAATGTGTACTCAAGTGAACATTATAAACCCATTAACTGTATCAACCGGAAGTAATTCATTGACCACATGGGTCGCATGTGACGTCACGAGAGGATTACATCCGGTTAGTTCCTGTACATAAACGCTTAATTGTCCTTAAATGAAACCGCAGACGATCATCATAAAACGTCGAAAGAATGTATCTTTGTAAAACTGACAATGGTGAAAAAACTGATACAAAGGAAGAATTCATTCCTTTTGAGAAAGAGTTTCTAGAACCATCTGCTTCGGTACTTTAAACTGTATATTGTTAAGGCAATGACACACTCTTTCTAAACAACAACAGTTTTATCATCGCAATTTGTTACATTTTCTTGGAAGGGTTTTAACGCCTGTCAACAGGGTTTTTTTTTCAGCTTTATAATTGCTTTCTTGATATACATCCGTTCAAGGACAGTGCTCTGGAGTGTATTACCAAAGGTCACTCCAACGAATAAGGTGGCGTTGTTAGAGCTCGAACTCGTGTAAAGTTGACCACCATTTTGAAAGCGTCACACAACACCAGAAATTGAAATGAATCGTCCAAAAACAATCGTCTTCTGATATAAGATAAATACGGAATATTACCCTTAGTATCTTTCCCGGGATTTGTATGTGCTTCGAGTCGCGTGAGAAAAGGCATGAGAAAAGTAACAACATTCCCTTTTATTTCAGTATTTGGCCTTGCAATATTGCAAAGTAACACGTCAATGGAGTAATCCCGCCGCGATGCAATATCTAACATTTAAGTACGATGTTATCCATGTTTACCAATTTTTTACTTACGCAAAAAGATTCCGTAAACCGTTTAGTAAAACGGTTCCCAGCTCGGGTCTCAAACTCGGGGTCAACGTATACCAAGTAGGACACGCTACCTAATGAGCTTACGAGACTCCACTTCGCAACCCTTTGTCTAGGGTTCGATCCCCAAACTCAGCCACCTATCTCATTTTGGGCTGACAAGTGAATATACGCCGGTATCGTAATCATAGATTATGCAAAATAGAATGATTAAACTTTACCATCGATTTAAACATTTCCAAAGTTTCATCGCTTAGACTGCCTTCGTCGTGCGATGAAACTAAGGAAATGTTTAAATCGATGGTAAAGTTTAAGTTGACGAGAACTGTAAGAAGGCTGTATTGTCTGTTGTCAGGTCGATGGGCGTAAGAATTATCGGGGAATGCTTAATTATTGGATATCCAGGAACACTTTAATGTGCTTGTTGATATATCGTGGGTCCAGTGCAATACTATACTATGGGCGACATTGGTGCAGGGGTAGAGCGTCGGCATCTTGCATCGAGAGTCCCGGGTTCTAATCCACGTTAGGCGAGGTGAAAACTTCCGGGACTTACCGACAAACCGGCGCGATTACTGGTTTAGTATCCAGGAAGCAGTTATCGAGAGTGGTTTAAAAATTAATGTCTTTCAAACAGCATTACTGTTATATGACGCACACTGAAGGATGGTCATTGGAAGCAGAATTAGTTCGTTTTTGATACCTCAAAGTGTGTACATAGTGAATTAACATGTATTTCCATTCAAAAGTGAGACATCGAATATTAACCGTACATTTTTTGATACATGTATATTGACACTTTTTTCATTAACTATGCTTTCAATGGTTGCTTTTATATGTTATAAAACAACAATAAAAAACATGTGTTGTTTCAACATTTTATTTCAACTGTCAAATTTTCTCTTCTGTGAACAAGCATATTTAAGCCTTCCTGGATTTCCCAAAATAAAGCCACATTTGCATGGCCTCATATGAAGTTATTAAAGCTAGGGTATAGCTTTATCTACAATCGGTCCGACATTGTGATAAAACATTGGTAGTGTTGAGACGATGAAAACCCAAACTCTCACATACACGTTTATTATACTTTATCTCTCTTCTGTGCCAGAACGTGGACGATTTAAAATATTTTAAGGAAAAACAATGGTTTCCAGAGTCGTCTGCAACAAAGTGGTCAAATGTGATTATTGTTTGGTAATGGTTAAAAGAAAATATTTGTGTAAGTCGAAACAGATATACATGATTAGTTTCTTAATAAAACTACAATACATGTATTGTACAGTCGCACGTCATTGGAAGCGTTTCGAAGAGACGATTCAAACGACGTGTTACTTTGCAATATTGTTAACTTCAATGTTGGCATAAGACGGAATATTGTTTTGCGATTACATAAATCCTTAGCATAAAATAGTTATTAAAACGTAACACTGTACACTAACCACTAGGCATTGGAGGACGACTGCGGAAGGTTACAGGCTCACTGTCATTCCAAAGGCAAAATCGAGACATGCTTTTGGTTACAATAGGTTTAATGTTAGGTTCGATTTAGTATTCGATTGTTGATATTCGCATTTAAAAACAATCAGACGAACATTTTCCAGAATCTGTTAAGAATAATAATTTAAAGTATGATTAAATATGTTTCCCGACTAAAATATCCAATAAGCACACCTGGATGGACGTTGCAACCTTGGGAAAATGGGTTTACGAAACTGGGTCACTACGTGATTTTCATCGCAACTTTATCCCTTATAGTGCTGGAACCGACTTCATGCTTATGCAAACAGGTTAGATCCAGGTCAGCCGCCAAATAAGTTGGCGGTTGGCCTGTTATCAAACCCGTTTGCTACTCTGCGTATCTTTCCTCGTCAAAATTAATATATTTAAGGTTTTGGAAAACAGACGAAACAAAAATTCATTTTTAGAAAATTAACCAGCATTTTTAAGATACTCAGAGTAGCAAATCAGCATTCTAAAGATACTCAGAGTAACAAAAAGGTTAGATCACAGGTCAGCCGCCAATTTACTTGGCCAGCATCCAGCCTTTTTGCATAAGCATGAAATCGGAATCAGAACTATAAATGTTAAGGGTTATCATGGACAACGAAGGACAGAGTACAAGAAGGTTATTTTTTCTATTCCTATTCTTCACATCGTGTCAGTAATGTTGTTTTATGATGCACTTTTACAAGGGGCCCTTTGTCATTGCATGCATGTTGTTATATGAAAACTGCAATTTTCATAGTTTTATCTTATAATACTAGATGTACGTCATTGCATGCATGTTGCTATATAAAAACTGCAATTTTCATAGTTTTATCTTATAATACTAGATGTTTGTCATAACATGCATGCTGTTATATGAAAACTGCAATTTTCATAGTTTTATCTTATAATACTAGATGTTTGTCATTGCATGCATGTTGTTATATGAAAACTGCAATTTTCATAGTTTTATCTTATAATACTAGATGTTTGTCATTGCATGCATGTTGTTATATGAAAACTGCAATTTTCATAGTTTTGTCTTATATTACTAGATGTTCGTCATTGCATGCATGTTGTTATATGAAAACTGCAATTTTCATAGTTTTATCTGATAATACTAGATGTTCGTCATTGCATGCATGTTGTAATATGAAAACTGCAATTTTCATAGTTTTATCTTATAATACTAGATGTTTGTCATTGCATGCATGTTGTTATATGAAAACTGCAATTTCATAGTTTTGTCTTATGATACTAGATGTTTGTCATTGCATGCATGTTGTTATATGAAAACTGCAATTTTCATAGTTTTATCTTATAATACTAGATGTTTGTCATTGTATGCATGTTGTTATATGAAAACTGCAATTTTCATAGTTTAATCTTATAATACTAGATGTTTGTCATTGCATGCATGTTGTTATATGAAAACTGCAATTTTCATAGTTTTATCTTATAATACTAGATGTTTGTCAATGCATGCATGTTGCTATTTGAAAACTGCAATTTTCATAGTTTTATCTGATAATACTAGATGTTCGTCATTGCATGCATGTTGTTATATGAAAACTGCAATTTTCATAGTTTTATCTTATAATACTAGATGTTTGTCATTGCATGCATGTTGTTATATGAAAACTGCAATTTTCATAGTTTTATCTTATAATACTAGATGTACGTCATTGCATGCATGTTGTTATATGAAAACTGCAATTTTCATAGTTTTATCTGATAATACTAGATGATCGTCATTGCATGCATGTTGTAATATGAAAACTGCAATTTTCATAGTTTTATCTTATAATACTAGATGTTTGTCATTGTATGCATGTTGTTATATGAAAACTGCAATTTCATAGTTTTGTCTTATGATACTAGATGTTTGTCATTGCATGCATGTTGTTATATGAAAACTGCAATTTTCATAGTTTTATCTTATAATACTAGATGTTTGTCATTGCATACATGTTGTTATATGAAAACAGCAATTTTCATAGTTTAATCTTATAATACTAGATGTTTGTCATTGCATGCATGTTGTTATATGAAAACTGCAATTTTCATAGTTTTATCTTATAATACTAGATGTTTGTCATTGCATGCGTGTTGCTATATGAAAACTGCAATTTTCATAGTCTTATCTTATAATACTAGATGTTTGTCATTGCATGCATGTTGCTATATGAAAACTGCAATTTTCATAGTTTTGTCTTATAATACTAGATGTTTGTCATTGCATGCGTGTTGCTATATGAAAACTGCAATTTTCATAGTCTTATCTTATAATACTAGATGTTTGTCATTGCATGCATGTTGCTATATGAAAACTGTAATTTTCATAGTTTTATCTTATAATACTAGATGTTTGTAACTTTCATTAAAATGTGTTCTTTATATTTTAAGGATTGGTTTCACAAGACACACGCGTGTGGTGTATATCACCCATGAAACAACCAAAGGAAAAGTGGCCCTTTTCATTTGTCGATAGTGGCCCTGTCCCTTCAATGGTGGACGACAAACAGCATGCAGCATGGTAAAGGATCATGGAAATACCGATGAATCGTTTAATACATTGGGCTTATGACTTTATACTCATCAGGAACGTGAACCCGTTAGAAGGTTTTTGACAGGAAAAGCAAAACTATGAAAACAGTTGCTGTTCTACTTTTGATTTCCAGCCGTTTTTGCATAAATACGGGACAATACTTTGATTGAACGAGTTAAAAGATAAGACACTGTTGGGGACTACGTGCTACGCAAACCATTCAACTCCATTGTCCATCCTTTCCTAGACACTCAATTGTTCCTGCAATCAGAACTCGTCGGGTTTATCCAATGAAAACCCTCAGGTCACGGAAATACTCGAGTAGTACCAATTTTTGTTCAAGAGGTGTGTACAGGTATAAGGGACGCTACAGCGTTTCTGACAAAAAGTGTTGAAAATCGGCATAAAGCCACCAACAATACTCACTTCTTATGTTTGGAGAGAATATCCGCCAGCAGCGCTGTTGTGAACGCCTTAGTGAGAGACCCGATGGAAAACTTGGTGTGCTCTGTGGCCTTTGTACCCGCACTTATATCCGAATGGCCGTAGCCTCGCGAAAATATGACGTCATTGTCCTTTACCATCGAGATCGAAATCGACGGAATGTTCCGACAGTGGAGTGTGTTTTTTATGAATAAGTCGAACGCATGAAGACCGGATTTTCCACGGTGCACATTCGGCGCCTTAATCACGTGATGGTTTCCATAACTTACGAATACGTTTACAACGATTAAATCCAGTAAGAGTTGCAGTTTCACCACAAATAACTTCATCTCTGCAAATGACGATAACCATTCATTGTATACCGTTGTTAAGTTTATTCTGAAATATCTTTAGCACTTACACGTAAAGAGGTTTGTGTGACAGTTCTCTTTTTCACGAGTTTTCGTTGTCACGAAATGATTTAGGAGTGCTGTATAAAAACACACGTTAACCTCTTGGGGCCACGGTCAATTAGTACTGTCGTTTGTTATTTACGCCACGTCTTGACAACCGCAATGGTTACTACATTTACATATACCAAGCATTTTTATATAATCTGTATAAAACAAAATGGAGTTTGGTGACAATTGTTTTTGTAATAGGTATTGGAAAATACTCTTCTTTGGCAACAAAATCCGTTGATGAGAAAGAAAAATATATTCATTTTTATAAACTTTCCCTTTTTCCTTGTGTGAATTAATTTCGGAGATCTTTAAAAAGCCGAGTTGAATGGCTACATGTTTGTCCGCTAAAATAAAGGTTTGTCCGAATAATGGCTTAGGACATAGCTACTTATTTTGCTACTCAACGTTGACATAAAACAGCAACAAATTATAGTTGCTCTCCTTACTCTTAAGGCACACTGGTCATATCTGAAATCTACTAGGAACTCGTTCCGAGCAAACAACAACACAATACTGGTGAGTAAATACAGAATAGTTTTTATAAACCTTCCGTTAAAAACTTCACAATATACTTGATTATACAGCTCATTTTGCAGAAGATTTAAACCTTTACCAGACGCCAAATTTTTGACTGTCTCAAATTGAAAGAGTTTGTAGACGATATTTCAAAATGTGATGAAATTTGAAATTAATCTTCTGATAGGGCAGAAAACAGTGATATCGTTACGAGCAATTTCTTTTTTCCCACAATGATTTCGAGAGTCGTCTGCAGCAAAGTGGTCAAATGTCGTTATTGTTTGGTAATGGGTTAAGAGAACACTGTGACAAAATATAATGAGTTGCTCCTGATGAACAATTGAACCATTTGGTACATTGGTTCCAACCCAAAATCATCAAAATAAAAAGTATTTTCTTCAAGCTGCTTTGTGTCGTATGCTTTTGCTTTCAGTTTGGACCGGTCACAAATTCTCATACGGGGGAATCGGTTAATGGTACTGCTCTGGAATTTACCACCGTATAGAATCTAGACAGCTGCTAACAAGGAAAGTAAAAGAGATATTTTTACGCAATACGTGTGAGAATTAATCAACACGGAAACAATCCAATTGAACAAACGGTGTCGTATGAATAGCGCATTTATTTAACCCTTAGATTGCCGGGTAATTTTCTAAAATAGTTTTTTGTGTCGTCTGCGTTCCAAAACCATATATGTCTGCTTAAGTTTGATGAGGAAAGGTATCAAACAGGTTAGATCACAGGCCAGCCGCCAATTCACTTGGCGACTGGCCTGGATCCAACCTATTTGCATAAGCATGAAATCGGTTCAAGTAACATAAGGGTTAATACTACTGCTATCGTGAGCACAAGGTGAATTGGACAGTAATCCGTAGACGACCCCGATAACCTTTCCTATTCAAAGACACCAACCATCTATACTATTTATCCAGTTGCATATATTTCTTCAATAAAACAAATAAAAGATGAAAATAAAACAGGAAAAGAAAGTGAAACAAAGGGGAAAACCAATACTGGCAGGTGCGCGCAGCGATCACTTGATCTAGTGACGGATATCGGAAATGTTATTGGCACCCAGTTATCGGTCCGTGAATTGCCTTTGTGAACGGATACATTTTGCTATCGAAGTTCATGGAGGTGTTCAGATAATTTTCGGGAACATAAAAAAGGGTCGTAGGCGGTAATCTTGTCAAAATTATTGCGAAACGACAAGACAATCAATACACTGTATTTCTTCGTGAACCGTAAATCGCGAACCACTCCATGACCTATCCCGGTTATTAGGCCACCCAAAGGAATACTGTCGATACTCGCTGAAACCGCTTCCGACTAGCACTATGATAGGCTTTATCCGATGAAAGTCAAATAAGTTATAAGGAGGATGTACCTGTTTGAAAACCCGAATCGAGGGTTCGGCGGCCATTTTATTCTCACAAGTTTGACCACGTGATTCCCATACTGATAAGAGAAGTTCTTAACTTTCAAGCGTATTTTATTCAAATAGCCATTTGCAGTCTAGACAGGACCCCCATTCCCGACCAAGTATAAGTGAGAAATAACAAGAAGCTGCCCGCCTCAAGTTTCGAAAGTTTTCGGGCAAACGAGAATATGATCCAATGGTACAGTTTTATGCTAAAAGTGTGTCCTATTGTTCAAAACAACTTTCCCTCTTCTTTCAATTTTGGGCCAAGAAATATTGCAAGTCAACACATCATTGGAATCGTCTCTCCGAGACACTTTCAATGACGTATCACACTGCAGTATTGTGCTTTCATTGAAGATACTATCAATGTTTATCAGTTTGACTTACGGAATATTTTCCTTCAGTTGTTTAGTAAAGCGATACTCATCTGGTGAAAATGTTCTCACTTTTTGAAATACTTCAATTTTTGTTAATCCATTTTGCCGTTTTCCCCATAGACTGCGATTTCGATATCATTTTAATGACTTCTGTTGACTATTCAAAACTAGGAAAGGGAACTTAATATCTACTTATTTAGATACAATACCACACGTCTAGACTCATCAACCGAGTTCCACAAAAGAAACATCCCATTTGTGCTATATATACGTTTTAAACGACCGCAATAAACGCAATAATGTTTCACGAAGCAATTAAACGAAATCGAATAATTCGATCATAACTTTTATAACTGAGTGTTACAAATGCGTGTTTACAAGCACTTAAAATTACTTCACACATCTGATACCGCAATACGAACATTTCTCGTTCAGCAACTAAAAGGTTTGTCTTTTCACAGGCCTGTGCAAGTTATCAAGGCAGACGATTTGTGGAATACGAAGAAATTACTCCAAGTATAAAATTCTCCTAAAAGTCTAGCCAACCCTAATAAGCACAGTTAGTAATGGATTCGAATTGAAATACATGGGTCCTTAGATGAGAATTAAGCCCATATGAAGAAGGTCGTGGGATTAAAACCTTAGAATGCTGGGTAATTTTCTAAAAATAGAATTTTGTGTCGTTTGCTTTCCAAAACCTTAAAAATCTGCTTACTTTTGTTGGGGAAAGATACCCAGAGTAACAGGTGTTAGATCAAACACCAGCCGCCAAATTACTTATTTACTTGGCGGCTGGCCAGGATCCAACCTATTTGCATTAGTATGGAGTCGGTTCCCGCAATTTAGGGTTAAAACACAGTATTCTATTTATCAGACGCGACAAGGATTCGTAACCCAGGAAGCGATTTACCAAATGACTTAACCCATTACCAAACAACAACGACATTTAACCACTTTGATGTAGACGACTCTTGAAAACATTGTGGGCAAAGGAGAAATGGCTCATGATGATCAATTTCTCCTTTTCCCATAATGTTTTCTGCCCTATTAGAAGATTATTTTTTCCAATTTCATCTCAGTTTGAAATGTCGTCTGCAAACTCTTTCAATTTGGGACAGCTTAAAATTTGATGTTTGGTAAAGGGTTAATAAAAAGTTTCTACCAGCAAAAAGCGATTTTCATGGATACTGTCTTTAACAATACGTGTACAATATTGTCGTGTTACACGTCACTGTAGGCATCTCAGAAAGCACCGCCAATGACGTGTTACATTGCAATAACGCTTCCCTCAACATTGAAATAAGAGTTAGTGAGATATAAGAGATAATGTCGTCTTGGACTTAGGCAAGTTCTTGGCATATGTTAGGTAATTCGCTTCCCCTACGCTTGTGGCTTTTGTTACGTTTATATATGTTTACAGTTTTCTACGATATATCGTCAGTGAGAAGATTGCTCTCAACGGGCAAAGTGACCTTCGACACAAAGGCTTCTATCCCATATCGTATCAAAGCTTTCTTCATAATATATAAAATCATTGACTGCTGTCGTTATGAATTCTATAAAACTTCATAAAAAGTTTGTGCTTCTTCTTTTTTTATCTCGACTAGACTAATAATTGTATTGCTATTCTATGGAAAGGCCTGATGTAAAGTGGCAAAAAATCACCTGAAGCATTTTGGAGCTTCATGTTACCTTTCACTTCAAATTTTTGCTTAGTACACAACAGTGGCGAACAACTATAGAAACCATTGTGAAAAAATGACAAATTGCTCGATACGAGCATTATTTTCTTATATTTCAATAGGTTTTATCCTGTGTCGCTAGTCGCAAGTAGATCTGTCCCATATGAGGAAATGGGTCAAGTCTAGAATGCGGTTACACGACCAATCTATACTTATATAAACACCCACCTCTTCAAGGAACCCATACGATTTATGTTTAAAAATAAACACTATAAAGCTTGTTAAATCGATCTATTTGTATCCATATTTAGACCCCCAGACCCGAATTAGCTTTGGTTACCTCTCCCACTCACGCATAAATACGTAGAAAATGAACATTGTTTGCTTTGTTCTCGTTTCATCAGTTTTCATTCTCTAACCACAACGATTAGACTGGATTTACGTTGAGCCTACATACCAATAGAGCGTCTACGAGCTTTAGACTCAAGTGTTATTGCTCAATCGATTAGACGCTTGACGAAAGGAAACGATGTTGATGTTTCGGTGATGATGTACCTTACATATTTACTAAAATTTGATTGTTAGGATTTCCAATCAAATGAACAGTATTTCAATGGCGATTCAATATCCTACTGCTTATGCTGGAAGAGGATCCCATGTTTAGATACCCATATTCTTTACCAAACGCCAAATATTCGACTGTCCCAAATTGAAGGAGTTTGCAGACGACAATTCAAAATGTGATGAAATTGAAAAATAATCTTCTTATAGGGCAGAAAACATTGTTGGAAAAGCAGTAATTGATCGTTAAGAGCAATTTCTCCTTTTCCCACAATGTTTTCCAGAATCGTCTGCAACAAATTGGACACATACATAGGCGTAGGAGCGTTTTCAACATGGGGGGGGGGCAACTTCAGATGAGGACCGGTCTAAGAATAAATATTCCTAAACTTTCTCATGACTAATCATGCGTCTACAAATTCAATATCATTAAATGAATTAAAAGAAAGTGTATGAAAATGTGTATCTTAGTTAAGACAAAATAACCAAAAGAAAAAGAAAATAGGATAGGCCAAGACTCGATCTCACGCGGAAAGCATATTGTACTAATACTAACTAAAAGTGACAGCCACCATGCTGTCACAGCCACGACTTCAACTACAGTTCCGAATAAAAAATGACTATATTTAAATACAATATAGAGTCTGACTGCTTAGAGTACGTTTTGCATCACTGTTTTCGTTAGTCGAAACTACTTTCCGTGAGCTGAGATTTCATTGGATAAACCCGATGTATTCAGATTGCCATTTGCGATGATGACGTCAAAAAATGGTTATTGTTCGTAACAAAAGGCGAATTGGTATTAATAAAGCACAAAATACACTTTTAAATTAATTTTGCTGTTAAATTTCATTTCTTTCATTTTTTCTTTCCAAAAATCTTCATCTTCCATTGTGAATATTGGGGGGGCCAAAGTATACTCTGGCCCCCCCAGTCTGGATATTGGGGGGGGGGCCTGCCCCCCGGCTCCTACGCCTATGACATATCCTTTTAGTTCGGTAATGGGTTAAAGTCAATTCAAGCCACAAACAACCACAGGAATCAAGTAAACCGAGGGAGGGGACTGTCTAAATAAATTCTTCATCGCCCGCTACCTTGATTTGCACCCATACGGAGAGGGACGATGTGACTGTATATTGCTGTTCTCTAACTCTTAAGACACTGAAAAATACCTCTGTTTGAATGAAGCCAGAAATTAATGAATGAGTCCATTTGTAGTTGGAAACCATTTTCAAAAGATATTTTTAGTTAAACGTCATCTTGACATATTGCTTTTATTTGATTTGAAATGTTCCTTGGACTCTTACTAGTAGTACTTTTCTTTAATATGGAACTACATTTCCTTCTCGCAATGTTATCAGAGTGCCATGGAGGGAAACCATTATTGCCCGTTTTCTTTGACATTTAAAATGATCTGATGCCATGGAGGGAAACCATTACAGTCCGTTTTCGTTTACATTTGAAATGTCCTGATGACATAGAGGGAAGCCATAACTGTCCGTTTTTTACATTTAAAATGATCTGGTGCCAAAGAGGGAAGCCATTACTGCCTGATGTTTTACCCATTACTGCACGTTTTCGTTTTTGAATTGAAATGATCTGGTGCCATTGATGCCCGTCTTTTTTGACATTTGAATCGTCCTGATGACATAGAGAGAAGCCATTACTGTCCGTATTTCTTTTACATTTGAAATGTCCCGATGGCATAGAGGGAATCCATGACTGTCCGTCCTTTTTTACAGTTGAATAGTCCTGATGACATAGAGGGAAGCCATGACTGTCCGTTTTTCTTTTACATTTAAAATGTCCTAATGATATAGAGGGAAGCCATTACTGTCCGTTTTTCTTTTACATTTGAAATGTCCTAATGATATAGAGGGAAGCCATTACTGTCCGTTTTTCTTTTACATTTGAAATGTCCTAATGATATAGAGGGAAGCCATTACTGTCCGTTTTTCTTTTACATTTGAAATGTCCTAATGATATAGAGGGAAGCCATTACTGTCCGTTTTTCTTTTACATTTGAAATGTCCTAATGACATAGAGGGAAGCCATTATTCCCCTTCTTTTACATTTGATATAATATGGTGCCAAAGAGGGAAGCCATTACTGCCCGTCTTTTTGACCCATTACTGCCCGTTTTTGTTTGTCACTTGAAATGATCTGGTGCCAAAGAGGCAACCCATTACTGCCCGTTTTCTTTGACATTTGAAATTATCTGGTGCCATAGAGGTAAGCCGTCACTGCCTGTTTTCTTTGACATTTGAAATGATCTGGTGACATAAGGGCAAGCCATTACTTCCCGATTTCTTTGAAATTACCAGGCGCCATGGAGGGAAACCATCATTGCCCGCTTCTTTGACATTTGAAATGACCTGGAGCCATAAAGTGAAACCATCACTGTCCGTCTTTTTTGACATTTTAAATGATCTGGTGTCATAGAGGCAAACCATTACTGCCCGTTTGACATTTGAAATGTCCTGATGACATGTAGGGAAACCATAACTGTCCATTTTCTTTAAAAATTGAAATGATCTGGTGCCATAGAGAAAAGGCATTAATGCCTGATTGCTTTAACAATTGAAATCATCTGGTGCCATAGAGAGAAGGCATTAATGCCGGATTTCTTTAACAATTGAAATGATCTGGTGCCATAGAGGGAAGACATTAATGCCCGATTTCTTTAACATTTGAAATGAGCTGGTGCCATAGAGAAAAGGCATTAATGCCTGATTGCTTTAACAATTGAAATGATCTGGTGCCATAGAGAGAATGCATTAATGCCGGATTTCTTTAACAATTGAAATGATCTGGTGCCATAGAAGGAAGGCATTAATGCCGGATTTCTTGAACAACTGAAATGATCTGGTGCCAAAAAAGGAAGGCATTAATGCCCGATTTCTTTAACATTTGAAATGATCTGGTGTCATAGAGGGAAGGCATTAATTCCCAATTTCTTTAACATTTGAAATGATCTGGTGCCATGGAGGGAAACATTAATGCCCGATTTTTTTTACATTTGAAATGATCTGGTGCCATAGAGGGGAAGCATTAGTGCCCAATATCTTTAACATTTGAAATGATCTGGTGCCATAGAAGGAAGGTATTAATGCCCGATTTCTTTAACATTTGAAATGAGCTGGTGCCATAGAGAAAAGGCATTAATGCCTGATTTCTTTAACAATTGAAATGATCTGGTGCCATAGAGAGAAGGCATTAATGCCGGATTTCTTTAACAATTGAAATGATCTGGTGCCATAGAGGGAAGGCATTAATGCCAGATTTCTTTAACAATTGAAATGATCTGGTGCCAAAAAAGGAAGGCAAAATGCCCGATTTCTTTAACATTTGAAATGATCTGGTGCCATAGAGGGAAGACATTAATGCCCAATTTCTTTAACATTTGAAATGATCTGGTGCCATGGAGGGAAACATTAATGCCCGATTTCTTTAACATTTGAAATGATCTGGTGCCATAGAGGGGAGGAATTAGTGCCGGATTTCTTTAACAATTGAAATGATCTGGTGCCATAGAAGGAAGGTATTAATGCCCGATTTCTTTAACATTTGAAATGATCTGGTGCCATAGAGGGAAGGCATAAATGCCCGATTTCTTTAACATTTGAAATGATCTGGTGCCATGGAGGGAAACATTAATACCCTATTTCTTTGACATTTAAGATGATCTGTTGTCATAGAGATGGCCTTAATGCCCATTTTCTTTGACATTTGAAATGATCTGGTGTCATAGAGGGAAGGCATTAATGCCCGATATCTTTAACATTTGTAATGATCTGGTGCCATTGAGGGAGGCCATCATCACCAGCTTTTCTTTGACATTTGAAATGACCTGATGCCATGGAGGGAAATCCTTACGGTCCGTTTTCTTTGTCATTTGAAATGATCTCTAGCTATGGAAGGAGGCCATTATTGTGCGTTTCTTTGACATTTGAAATGGCCTTATGCAATCTGTTATGTTCGTGAGACCACACAAACTATTTTCATTTTTGAATGAAGCAGAGATATTTCTATTTACAAACGAATCCGTATGTCTTGAGGATTTCAGATGAACCATTTGTGATTTACGATATGCTTTGTTACGAAGGACATTATAATATGCATCCATTCAAGCCCAATGTCACGTGGAGGCATTCGATTAAAGTAAAGGCTCAAATAAGTTGCTCCATCTTAAGATGAATAAATGCGTAAGCACGTGCGTTGTATGTCAAAAGATAGCTATGACACCATCCTATTCAGCGGTATATGTCATCAGTAACGACAGACTCTTGTACTTTGACGCATCAGAGCGCCATATGTATCTACGCACCGCATTACAATAGAAACATACGTAAAGAAAAGGTGTAAGCAGAGGAATTTATTGTGATTAAACAGTTTTGTAACAACTACAAAACAGGTAAATTTAACATTTGTATCAATATCCTGCAAGCAAAAAGAAAACTACAAGAGTTTTTGGTAGAAGAGCATTATCGGTGCAAACGAACACCAGTCGAACACAATGCGTGCTAGCTTGTGACATAACCTCACCACCATCACCACCACCACCACGCCAACAATAATAATAATAACTTCTGTATTTAGTGATTGATTAACACACTATCCTCTAAGCGAAAGAACACAGATAAGTTCAAACGCGCATCTGTCGAACCCAATGGCTATGAACAGAGTGTTGTGCCAAATGTTTGACTGTCCGAAATTGAAAGAGTTTGCAGACCAGACGACATTTCAAAATTTGATGAAATTGGAAAATAAACCTCTGAATTGGGAGAATACAACCGTTACGACCAATTTCCCCTTCCCACAATGTTTTCTAGAGTTGTTTGATAATGGGTTAAACCACCAAAGGAAGGATTCCCTCATTCTAAACAGCCTTGTTGTATCTGATTAGATACTCGGGTAGAACCAGTGACCCCGTGAAATACATTTGACACTCAGGCACCATACTAACATTAATATATCTAAACATTAAAAAGAACCATTTCTCTTTTGAACTCATTTTCAATTTCCCGGAGCAAACAAGTTCATTCTAACATGACCACAACGATTCTGGTTTAAGTTGGTTTTAACCCGGTCTGGTGCAGAATGTTCTTAGTCATCAATTCTATCCAGCAATATGAAACCGAATCCTTGAGTTTCCTCAATATTATTTCCTTATCTCTGCTTACTATTCCATGTGAATATGACTTATTTACTCCTATTATTAAATCGAAGGCTGCAACCGTTGATTCTATTTAAATGCTGAATTAAATCTTTATAAGATGTAATCTCCCGATAAACTAACGGAATATATATTGATCTGTCCAGCTTGATCAGTCCCTATCGACAGTTGGATCTGGAATCTCCACCAATTCACGATGAACTGATCATCGCACTAAAAATTGAGAAATTTGTTGACGCCAAAAAGGAAAAAAGAAAAAAGGGACAGAAGCAAAGCCAATCAGTGAAAAACACAGTCATACCAAACGGATGTGATTCCTACCAATATACAAGCATTTCCTCTACAATAACTCTTCGTTTGTCTTAATCCTTTGCCAAACGTTAAATTTACGACTGTCTCAAATTGAAAGAGTTTGCAGACGACATTTCAAAACATGGTGAAAATGGAAAAATGATGCTCTGATGGGACAGAAAACATTGTGGGAAAGGAGAAAATGCTGATCAAGAGCAATTGCTCCTTTTCCCACAATGTTTCCCATTGCCGTCTGTAAAAACCTGGTAACGGTCGTTATTGTTTGGTAATGGGTAAATGTGCATATCCATTATACATACATTATATTTATACCAGTTAAATGGTTGGAACATATTATCGCGCATGAATATGAGTGGGTGGAGGTGTCCGAAATTCCTTTATGAACCCCAGTATACCTCATTAGCGAAGGCATGCCAGACTGCCGAATATTTACATGGGTACAGTCTCGAAACAAAATAAAGATAGGTCGAAGGGCAAGACGTATGAACATGTCAGGTGGCATGTTTCTTGTTAAGAAATGTAAGCGAAGAACGAAATGTACATTTCGTCGCAACGAATGCGAAACAACTTTTGATACGACAAAGGCCAATGGTCATAAAATGGTAACTAATAAAATCTTTTTGGTATGTTTTTCTTTTCCAATCTACAATTTGTGAAATGCATATGGAAAGAGATTTCTTATCGAAACACTGTTTTTGATATCGTTAACACGTTCATTGGTCATTTTCAAACTCTTACAATTTTGAAAAAGTAAAAATTCCTTCTTTTGCCACAATGATTTCTTAAAAACATACTAGCGCTCAGAAAAACTGCAAAATTGGGTGACGTGAGTTATAAATACTGATAGAGTATGTTGAAACATAGCGAAAAAACACAAGATCATGATTATATAAAGCCCGAACTATTTATTATCCATTTTTTAAAGTGCTAGTTTCGTAAATGTGGTGCCCACCAATTTAACTTCATTGTTTACATTCGTGTAACATCCGAAATTGCAAGGAGCTCTCGTATTAATAAGTGGCGGTCACCTGGTTAGAAAAATCATGTGAGACACAAAGAAATGCTGTCATATATTAACAACGAGAACATTCAAAATCGAGAATTTCTTGGGTTTAATTGGTTCCCAACGTTTCTCGACTAACCTTGTTTTATCGCTAATTGTAAACAAACCTTATAGTATTCACTCTTTTAAAATCATCATGTGAACGTGTAACTGTCTCAATTCCTCTGTAAAAGGGAATTTAAAGTTAACTTTTATGATGATTTTTAATTATTCTAGAACTGTCATAATTTAAGTGTAAATGAGCGCAAGTATGGCTTTAAGTAATGTGTCAATAGAAAAAATCAATGTAAGTAAGAAAACATCATATCATATATATTCCTACTCCTGCTGCAAGGTTTTTCAACCCTTGAAATATAACATATATTACAAATAATTTATCATACTGCATGATGCCAAAGTTGACAAATAAATGTTACTGAATGCCAAAGGGATATTCAATGTTGTTTTCTTCTACATAACTGAATGCTACTATAAATACGTAAAGCTATTCACGCGTGGATTTTACAGAAAAAGTTAATCCTATAAATTGATAAATTGTTATTTCGTTTTATCACAATGACGTATCGAAATCATTCCAAACATAATTTTCTATTTACAAACAGAAAACAAACAAATAAAAACAATAACGCATCCTTTGTGTCGACAATTCCGTTAAACAATTAGAGATATAAATCCAACTTTTAAAATCTACAATTAGAATTAAATATTCCTCGAAACAAATGAATATCACTTTTCAAATCCGTGTCTATCACTTTCGATTCATAATAATAAAAGAAAGCTTCATCGGAATTTTATGATACAATAAAACAGGCGTTTCTTTATGGAACTCTTTCCATTAATCCACATTAATCCCACTTTAGTTGTATCGTCCTCCCCTTTTCATCAAAAGAAGCAAAATCGCAGCAGAATCCACCAAAGAATTAATCGAACAAATCCCACCACTTCAGTATTATTTGCACAATGGAGATGGAAAGAATACCGTTTAATCAAATAGACCATAGACGTATTGAGCGTCACAAAACAAACACACCCTTCTTCCGTTACAGCCACTCAAGAATCCAATTATGAACGGTGACTGGCTGGGCTTTTATTGTCCGCGCTTATAACAATGGCTCGAGACGGGAGTTCTTATTGGGTTAACCGATTCCCCCACATCAAAGAATGTGGTTGGACCATATTGAAATCAAGAGCATACGACAATTATACACGCAAAACTCTGAATTTTCATTTGCATTGACGAGTAGAATCATTGTGAAAAAGGCTGGATTGCTCATAATGAGCATTCCAGCCTTTTGTCACAATGATGTCTAAGGTATTTGCTAGTGTCTTCGATGCGTCAAAGGGTGGTGTCATGGAGAAAGGGGTTAGTTTTCCGAGGCTTGGCAAACGAATCAGTCCGGGACCTTGTACAGTGATACCATTTCCGGTTACCAGCGGGGTTCCAATGCACTCTGAGTGACATTGTCTATATGGACATTATTGACTGTATCAAGTTTTGAGCAAAGTTTTATTTGTCAAGAATGCTATCTTGTTTCCGTACCATGTCGGGTCATTTGACATCTTTAACCAAACAATACCAATAACCAATACTCATTAAAAATACACCAAAACAATACTCCAAAAACATTAGCCCACCAATAATACCCCAATATCAAAAACAACAAGTAAACGTATATACAGCAGGCAATATTTATAATCGTTTTTGGAGATAGAGAAAATATTTATATGACAAACTTTTCTTTTTTACGATATTAAGTATCACCCTCTAGAAGAATGCCTCTGAGGGCCTCAACAAAATGATACAACAGAAATTTGTCGTTTTGATTTCATACAAAGCTGCTTACGTTTATTAGAACCATGCAGTGTCAACGGGTGGTGTTTTATTCAACTTATCTTGAAACAATTGTAAATACTTTTTCCATGATTTATCACCAAAACTCAAGCAGAATGAGTATTAACGAAAAGAAAGAAGCAAGGGGGAGAATTCTGCTATTTAGGAAATCGCACCCACGGCATTCGTGTCCGGAAACCAACACTTTAGCCATAGAACCACGGTAAATGTTTTCAGTATAAGCGAGGTTGGCGATAAACAAAACATAACATTACATAGTTTTATTGCACATTAAGCACACAAGTTCGTAATCTATACATATATTATTAATACATGTAGTGGATATGGTAGTCAATATAAACAATATATATATTCCCAATTATTGCATCAAAAATAAAAAACAAAGAAAGGAAAAGTGGTAAAAAATGAATATCTTCCTTCAGAATGGAAATATCACTATTGGAGGAATAAAATACTACATGTACTATGATTGGCTTAACCCTAAGAATGCTGGGAATTTTCTTAAAATAGATTCTTGTGTTGTCTGCCTTTCAAAACCTTTAATATCTGCTTAATTTTGATGAGGAAAGGTACTCAGAGAAGTAAACAGGTTAGATCACAGACCAGCCGCCAATTTACTTGGAGCTAACCGGTTTGCATAGGCATGAAGTCGGTCCCAGCACTATAAGGGTTAAAGTGACGTTATGCCCATTCATCACAATAAAATTGAGCGGAAAAATACGGGTCTAAATGTTGGGGTAACTATCGTCTAATGACCAATGATACGAAACCCTACCTGCCACGAGTGCGACAAATCTTTCAAGACATCATTCGTCTTAAAGGACTGCCCAAGTCATATAAGAAAAGATGAACATTCCGTAAAATGTCGCTTTTAATCGAAGACGCGTCCTGCTGATTCCCACAAATCGCGTGGTTATTTCATTGTCCATGCAAATTAAACGAAAGTAGAAATTATCACGGCAATGTGCGCTGGAGTCTTCCTTATTTCGCATCGTTTCCCATTTATATAGCGAAGGCTACGGATCGTATTCGAAGTCATTTCTGATCTATTTTCTCGTAAAATTTCTAGACGAACAAGTTGTTTTGAAAATTGTTTATTCAACATACAGAACCATTACCAGACCTAATGTCACTTTGATTCAAGATAACTCAAGCGTCTCCGTATTTGCCCGAATCGCGGCTAGGTTGTGTTTTACTTATTATTTATATACTATTTAAGGCACTTTCACCTAGTTTCTTTGTGTCAATAAAGGTATTAACGACAGAGCAACCGACCAAAGTGACATTAGGTCTGATAATTATTCTCAAAGGTAGACACGTAGATTGACGTAAAAGGGAACAACACCACTTTAATGTACAAGCATGATACAATGAAAACAAACAATCCTAAATCATGATCACTTGAAAAAACCCAAAGTTAACTCTTAGAATGTAAGGTAATTTTTTAAAATAAAAAAAGATTCTTGTGTCATTTGATTTCAAAAACCTTAAATATTTGCTTAATTTTGATGAGGAAAGACACTTAGAGTAGCAACCAGGTTAGATCACAGGGAAGCCGCCAATTGACTTTGCGGCTAGCCTGGATCCAACCTTTTTGCATAAGCATCAAGTTGATTCCACCACAAAAATTCATGGTTTTATGGATAATATGATTATTCTTTGAAAAAAAAAGTAAATTTCATCCGAAAAAACACCGTTTGTCCGACTACTACGCAAGTTCCTCTTCGGTAACAGATTATCTCCCTTGAATGCGCAGATGAAGTGCGCAGAAAAAAACTACCGAGAACGTCCTTAATCTTTCAATATCAGCAGCCATTATGCTCTTTAAAAAATTACCAAAATCGGCGGACGCCAGCGTTTTCCATTGTTAAAGCGTAAAAGTAGACCGTCTCACTTCTTTGATCAAGTCCTTTCCGCCGAAATAGCTTGTTTGGCGATCGAAATGGCTCCGCCAATTAGTACTCCGGGTAATGGGAGAGCAGTTCAAATAGAAAACCAGTTTAAGCCAAAATAAGCCCGTTTTGATTTGGGGAATGGCAGAGGTATCACTGAAAAAATCCGGAGATCAACCCTTTAGAAACAAGTCATGGGTAATCTCATTTTTCCTTAGCTTAAACAAGATACTGGTATACTGATCCCCGGATTGCCGACTGTCTCTTTTTTTCGATTCTTACTGTCGTCTAAAAGTCGTTTTATCTAAGAATAGCAAACATCTCTCCAGATAAACAAGTGCAATTATACCTGAATCAAACTACCAAACAAACGTAAAACATGGTCGACTTTACTAGAAAGCGGTCGACCAATGGATGAATAGTTTCCAATCACTCCATTTGTCTGATGGTTCACGTTGACAGTGCAATAATTCCACGGAAACGGTTATCAGCCCCGCTCGTGTATTCCTACGAGGGACTAACTTGAAACAGTCGAAGACTGGTAGATAATCGACACAAAAAGCACCAGGGGATTCTCCGTGACGTATTTAACCCTAGGCATATCATCTAATGAGTCGTTAATGCCTCGTTTGAAAACTGTGTGAATTCGGAATATAACTCACAGTTTATGGATTCCGATCCCACCTTCAAATTCACTTGTCCTTGTGACCCTAAATAACACAGTAAGGTCAAGAAAAAGTGTAGTACGTCTTTAAAAATGTATAAAGTACCCAATACTTCACGAACCAATTGGCGAGCATAGTGTTAAAAGTGGCAATAACCTGATTGATCCTAGAACAATGAGTGCGGTCGACCCCCATGGGAGCTCGAACCCAATACCAAAACCGCTGCAGTAACAAACAACCCGCTTTTCAAAATCTACCTTCAAAAAAAGCATAGTCGTACTTTAATCATTACCAGAGGGCTAAAGGTCACTTCATTTCGTGTCCTTATTGAACAACATAGTTGTTCACTCACTCGCAATGTTTCGGGAAAATTAGGACTTGTGAAAACCGAATTTACAGAGTAACCTCATGAATGCGGCATTACTCGGTGTGCTTGTTCTGCTCTTCTTTGTGGTGGTTCGGCCTGTTTTCAATCTATAACACGCCATTGATGAAACGGTAAATCGAAAACGATGTCTCAGCTTGTTTTGTTCACTCTTTGATTAAACACGTTCTAACCCTTGTCACACCATCGTCAGTGTGAGAAACTTTCCGAAGCTAGCGAGATATGTCGGTGAAAAACGTTTGAAAATGCACAACATGTGTTGTCGAGCAATTTTCGGTTTGTATCTGTTACACGTATAGTGCAAGAACCGACCTCATGCTTATGCAAACAGGTTAGACCCAGTAAACTGGCGGCTGGCCTGTGATCTTAGCTGTTAGCTACCCTGAGTATCTTTCCTTAAAAAAAATAAGCAGATATTTAAGGTTTTGGAAAGTAGACAATACAAAAATCTGATTTGGGAAAATTACCTAGCATTCTAAGGGTTTAAATACTCGATCCATTCATAGGGTGTTTGTTTGTTTCAGTTTCATGATCACAGAAAAGAAAATTTGGAAGGCAACCTAAATTGTCGTTGAAACAATATGTTTTTTTGAATTGATGTATGGTATATAATTGAAAGCAGTAATTGAAAGCATAGTCAACTCATGAAGGTTTTATACATCTAACTATGCACAGTCTATATATAGTATATCTCAAACCCGTTGATGCGCTTTTGGATTTAAATACATTATCAATTCACTGAATACAGACCATTAAAGTTTAAATACGAAACAAATTTGCTTCCAGTAGCTAACAGTACCAACAGTACAGCTCTTGTACAGAGTTGAATAAATTTAGCTTCGACTTCCAAATTTTCTCAAATGTGTGAACAAGCAGCTATAATTAGTTTTTACAGCGCGTTTACATTGTTTTGCATTTGTATTGCAAAACTCCTGCTTTTATTGTACTATGGATGGATGGATACCCCATAATTTAAACCATTTCCAAACAATAACGATATTTGGTCAGTTTGTTGCAGACGAGCATGGAAAAACATTAAAGGAAAATGAGAAATTGCTCTTTATCAACAATGTTTTCTGCCCTATCAGAAGATCATTTTTTTCAATTTCATCACGTTTTGAAATGTCGTCTACAAACTTTTTGAATTTAGAACAGTCGAAAATTTGGCGCTTGGTAAAGGTTTAAAAACAGCTATTTCTAAGAGCCATGCAGGTGATTTATCCATGGTGACAGAATCGCACATTCTCTAGCCAGAGGTACTGCACTTATGACCAAAATATGTTTGGCTGAAAACTTCTTTATTTCTGTGACAGTTGCCATGTCAACAGTACAATTTATTTTTGTCCATTTATGTACCAGCGATTGCGGTTATTTTTACATTGAAAATACATACATAAAATGTAGGAAATATATTCATCATTGACAGTTTTTATGAATAACATTTGGTGGAAACATTTTTTTATAGACGTTGCTGCACTATTTTACACTTTCTGGTAGGTCATTTCAGGATTCTACATGTTTTTATTCATTTTTCATTTTCATGTTTTTTTGGATAGAAAATTGACAAAGTTCCTTTCCAACTTTCTCCAGAGATCAACCTAATACATGAAGCTCGTACTATCAAAAAAGTTAAATATATCTCCTCTACTTAAAAAGATATTAGAACTCCACGTCGTTTGCCTCTTTGTTGAGACTTCTCGAAAGAATAGGTATCCTAGCAACACGAATAGAAATAATTTATCTCATCTCAATTCATTGAAATCTCACAATAGATGCAAAAGTATGCAAGTACAAGTTCTGATTGTAAAGACCGGCCACGACATATAGAACAAACGACTACCCCCTACCTTCGCCATGAAACTTGAAAACTACTTTCGCTATCGTGATTTTTACTTACGCGAAGAGGTTCCGTGTGCCTCCAAGTTCGTTTCCCTTTACTCTGCTGGAACCGGCTTCATGCTTATGCAAACAGGTAAGATCCAGACCAGCCGTCAAGTAAATTGTCTTTTCACTAATACCCATAATATTACATTAACAGGATCTAAGAAACTTTGTCTGTATTTTTCTTGACACAGAAAGTAATACGATCAAACGCCATTTGAAATCTTTTTTTCTAAACAGAAACCGATATTGACTAAGCAATGGGAAAACCTTCGGGCTTTCCAGCCAAATCGCATTTAAAATTCTTTATCTAATCCCAAGTTGTCGATATTAACCAGGACAGGTGTTTCTTTGGAAGCTTTATGCTGCTTTCTTCACAGACGTGTCGTTTGGGAGAGAGAAAGTAGTGTTGTCAGTATGCAAATCACTGCCAGCACAAATGTCACATGACCATCTGCTTAGAAACGAAAATGTCAAATGGCGTTTGGTTTGTGGAAGACCACAAATGCAACTACCCATAAGAGCAGGTGGTCAAGCAGGGTTGAACCATCCAGTCGGGAGACTGCCTCTCGTGAAAATTCAAATGAAACTTATCAGATTTGCCTTCACCGGGACTGAATTCACGGGGAAAGGCGCCAAGTGATTTCAGGCGCTATACTCTTACCACTAGGCCATAGAGGTCGATAGGGAAACAAAATGAATAACCATATATTTCATATCTTTAATAAATTCTGGTATGACAAAGTAATGCAATACAGATGGAGTTGAGTTGTGCTGTGTAAAGAAATAAGTTACAGAAAACTTCAAGGTCTTTCGTCTAAGTTATCTATTCTGATTCCGCTTTGTATAATTCAACACTCTTCGATGATATGTGAAATGCTTCCTGTAGTTTTACCATTGGCTTTCATCGAAAGATTAACCTGAATCCATGGAATAATATGTAGTATTCTTTGATAAAGGTATATAACATTCTGGAAGTTTGAACACAGAATATGTAATTTGTTGAACCTGACGAGTGAAAGCACTGCCTGTAGGTTTGAATTGTTTAACCAATTATCAAACAATAACAACATTTTACCACTTTGTTGCAGACGACTCAGGAAAATAGTGTGGGTAAAGGAGAAATTGCTCTTAACAAGCAATTTCTCGTTTTCTCACACTGTTTTTTACCCTATCAGAAGATCATTTTCAAATTCCATCTCACTTTGAATTGTCATCTGCAATCTATTTTAATTTGGGCCAATCGAAAATTTGGCATTTGGTAAAGGGTTAAAGGTTTTATATGACATACCTTGATTCCTTGATAGCCTAGCATAAGACAATATTGAGCCACTCATTGACAGGAATGGCTTACTATAGCGCTGGACTAAGCTGGTGACTTGTGAGTTGACTAAGTATAGTGAGAACATGTTAAACGGTATTTACATTGTCAAGTCACACCAAGGAAATGCTTACGCATCCTTTATAAATGACACGACGAAGAGAAAAATACAATGTACTCTAAAGAGCCACGAACAAACGAATACAGTATGTTTGCCTTTGTATTGGACATCATTACTCCTTGACAATGAATGGGGAGCTGTAGATTTACCCATTTCCCCACAGTGAACTATGGCAGCACAAAATCGAAAACAACAGCAGATCACAAGAATATAACGCACAATAATATTTTCATTAAGATTGAGTGTAGATAACAATTGTGACAAAATGATATATTGCTTGTTAGTAGAAATGTATCTTTTTGTCACAGTGATTTCTATAGATTTCTTAAGCAGATCAATTATTGTGGGATATTGTGAGGTGAGGGCTTGATCAATTCTTCAGTAAATGCTTTCATACATGGGACATACATGTAACCATCATTGCAACAAAATATAATTTAAAATGAGAACAACAATTTCTTTACAAATTGGTCCTTATTCATATTAAGCCTTAATAAAGTGAAAAAGCGAAGATAAGATAACCAGCAATGACAATTACCAAAGTACCATGAACAATAACAATGGAGTGTAGATATCTATCATCTTATTATAAGATATTTCATCCTTAAACAGCAATAGAACATTCAAATAAGCATTGAAGTTTTCAAACATTATCTTTTTCCGAATTTCCACTGCAAACTCCTTTAAATGTGACGTAAAATATTTCAGAATGTTCAATGAAAGAGAGGTTTTTAACATCTGAAAATCTAAAGCTTTTATAAAGAAAACATGGTAAAGCTTTTTACCCATTACCAAACAATAACTACATTAAACAATTTGTTGCAGACTCTTGAAAGATTATGGAAAAAGGAAAAATTGCTCGTCATGAGCAATTTTTCCTTTTCCCACAATGTTTTCTGCCCCTTTAGTTGTTTATTTTTTAATTTCATCACATTTTGAAATGCTATCTGCAAACTCTTTCAATTTGGGACAGTAAAAAATTTGGCGTTTGGTAAAGGGTTAATAAAGTATCCTATGATTGAAGCTGCTTGTTCACAAATGTGAGGAAATGTTGAAATTAAAACCTAATGTGTTTAAAATTGTACAAAAGCTATACTATCATATGATACAAATTGGAGAAAAGCCATTGGAATCAGAATTAGTTTGTATTGAAGTTGTTAGAGCCTGCACACAGTGAATTGATAGCTACCGGTATTTCAATCCAACAGTATTGCAGCGGTTTTAAAATCTACAGCATATAGACTACATACTGTACTATGATACATTTATGCTTCCAGAGTATATTAAGCTTTCAAATTAGCGACTTTTTAACAAGAGCCATACAACAGTACAAAAACTTAATTGTTATTTTATGTGAACAAGCACCTTTAATCATAAAAAAAGATTAAATCACATACATGTATTGTTATATATATATATCATCTGTAGAAATTCTGACAAACTTCATGGATGTCAAAGATAATAATTACAAGATATATATTATAGATATCTAAAATTCACACACAATGCAACATATACATGAATAGCTATGTAAAGAAAGGACAACCTAGATAAATAGCTGGGGAAAAAAACAATACTGTAGGAACATTATGCAAACATACAGAGTTGTAAACGAAACATCTAGTTCAACTTCTTCTCACATGCCTTATTACCTGCAGAACACACTCTTTACACTTTTCAGCAGATAATGTTACTTTACACATATTTTCAGAAGCATAGATGACATGATAACATGTTATATATGTATCTGATAGTTTATTGCAAAAGTTTTCATAGATATACAACAATCAACAAGTTAAGGCAAAAAGGGTCTGACTACATTTACTGATAACATTGAATTAGAACATCCTCTTAACCCTTTACCAGTCACCATTTTTGACTATCCAAAATTGAAAGAATTGCAGACGCAATTACAAGATGTGATGAAATTGAAAAATAATCTTCTGATTGGGCAGAAAACATTGTGGGAAAAGGAGAAAATGCTCTTTAATGAGCAATTTCTCCTTTTCCCACAATGTTTTTCAGAGTCATCTGCACCAAACTGGTCAAATGTCGTTATTGTTTGGTAATGGGTTAATGATAATAACAACACCAAAGTCAAAGGGCTTTGGTCAATTTGCACCTCTGCATTTTGATTGAAATGTTTTCAACATTAATGCACCAGTTGAGCTTCTGATTAAAAGTGAATCATAGTAATTTCTTTTGCATGAAGAGTGGTTGGCAGATATAAACAAAAAAAGCAACTGGACGGTTTTGGTACATATCATGAAAAAAACTTGGATTTATCAAACACAAAATATACTTCTAATATAAATATTGTGGACGGAAATAAACTGTATTAGTTTCAAGTAGAGGTATGAGTTTTATTTGTGGGATTAAAAAACAGACAATTTGAAACTGGCATAATGCCTGTAATGTAAGCTTCACCTATCCGTTTCTTAATCTATCCCACTTACTCGAATTTTGTCTGTTTGAAAATGAAAGAAAATTCAGACATTAATTATCAGGCATGAAAATCACATTTTCTTCCAAGATACTTAAACCTTAGAATGCTGGATAATTTTTAAAAATAGATTTTTGTGTGGTCTGCCTTTCAAAACCTTAACTATCTGCTAACTTTTGATGAGGAAGATGAATACTCAGCAAACCAAACAGGTTAGATCACAGGCCAGCTGTCAATTTACTTGACAGCTAGCCTGGAGCTAACCTGTTTGCATTTAGCATGAAGTCGGTTCCAATACTATAAGGGTAAATAGAAACCAATTATATCAAATTGGTTTTTAAAATTGTCTGCTGTATGTGTTATAAATACCACAAATATATGAAGTAAATTAAGGGGCTTAAAGCCATGTCAACAGTTCTTAGGTATATTATAGTTTTCCTGGGATTCCCTTGAACTAGACTAGGGTGCTTGGTAGCGTTTTATTAAACAAGTTATTCTTAAGATTTGTGCAAGTTCAAAACAACATGCTCTCTTATTTCAAAATGGGCCAAGTAACATTGAAAAGTAACACATCGTTCGAAACGCCTCTCTGAGATGCTACCAATGATACGTCACATGGCAAGTTTTCATTTAAGACACTAATAATGATTATTAGTTTCGACTTATACAAATATTTTCTGTCAGTGGTTTAGTAAAACAGTACCATGAAGTGTCATGCGAATGGCCTCTCAAATGAAGCCATAAGAGCTGTTGGGACTCAAACAATTGAGGCACAGGTCCACCACCTTAACCCTTAAAATGCTTGGTAGTTGTTCAACAACAACAACAAAAAAAAATTGTGTCATCTACTTTCCGAAACTTTAAATAACTGAATAATTCTAATGAAGAAAGATACTCAAAGTAGCAAACAGACTGGCCTGGATCCAAACTGTTTGCATAAGCAATAAGTCGGTTCCAGCACTATAAGGGTTAATCGAGGGGCCACATAGTAAGAAGTAATGGGTCGTTTCAAAGCAAACTTTCCTGAAATGCTTGTGGTAAAGAACGCAACTGCCTTATAAACGAATTTTACGATTTCTCAGTCTACCAAAGGAAGGCAAAAAAGGATAAAAAGCCTAAAAGGAGCATTATTTCCATTTGGTAAATGTGTGTCAAATCTGTATATTTTGGGAGTTTGCAGCTACTGATGCTGTTAAATTGTATCAATTCCTATTACTGCATGTACTTACAACTACTTTTGTATGGTGTTAAACGCAGTATCAACAATTTTTTGGTATTGTTATAACTTTTCTGGATCAACCAGTACTAGGTAAGGGCTCTGAAGTGACTTGCCATAGGTGTCTCCCACGAAACCAGAGGTATTGTTGGGGCTCGAACCCTGGACCCCTGGTTTCTGAGTCTGCCACCTAAGCCACTGTGCCACGCAGGACCCCACTTCCACTTTGTGGTTTGCCTATGTAATCAAAGGTTTTGAAGAATGTAGCTGGTAAACTTTGAATAGAAATTAAAGGTTTTAAACAAGAACACTGTTAAACATTGTATTGTAATTAAAGGTTCTGAACAAGATTGCGTTGTCATTCTGATGAAGATTTGTGAGCTGGGCTTACACATGTTGTTTATCAATGATGTCTGGAAGGCTAATTTCCTCTATCTGTGTTAGGCAGAATTACCTTACATTGATCAGCTTAAGTTATCTGAAACGAAACAAGGACAGATATTAAAGCCTTTGGCTGTCAGAGGTTTCACCCTTTCTCTGGCTTGTGTGCTTTCCAGAAGATGATGCTAAAAGCAAATCAACAAGACAGTGAAAAAGGAAATGGTAATAAATAGTTTAACTGATTATTAATCATTGAAATCAGTGTAACAAAAGAAGAATATGCTCATCATGAGGAAATTATCCTTTAGTCAGTCTTTTAAAATATTCACCATTGCAAAGTTTGATAAAAGAGAAAGTTCAATTTTCCTCTTATCCTGAAATAATTACAGCAAAGTCCTTTTCAATAGAAAGTGTTGCTATAAAAGGAGAAATTGGTAAATTGTGCGTAAAATGCAAAGAATTCTCATGCAAGTGTTTCTCAACAAATTTATGTAACATGATAAACCTGACTTAACCCTTATGGTGCCGGAACCAACTTCAAGCTTATGTAAACAGGTTAGATCCATGCCAGCTGCCAAGCAAGTTGGCCACTGGCTTGTGATCTTACCTGTTTGCTATTCTTTGTGCCTTTCCTTGACAAAATTAAGCAAATAGTTACGGTTTAGGAAAGCAGACAATACAAATATCTATTTTTAGAAAATAACCCAGCATCCTAAGAGTTAAAGTATATGTATATACATATAAAATTACATGTACTGAATGGAAGTTATGTATCAGTTTAGTGTCTTTATGTATTATTTTCCTTAAAGCTGCTTGTTCACAGATATGAGGAAATTTTGATATCAACATTTCGTTCCTTTAAAACTGTATAGCAGCTGTACTGGTGAATAGCCATTGGAAGTAAAATTAGTTTGTATTTAGAACCTGTATACAAAGCACAAATTTATTTTCAGATCTAAAAGTGTTGCAATGGGTTTAAAATCTATCGCATATCATCAGAATATGCTAAGATGTATTTTAGCCCTTTCCCAAACAATAACAACATTTGACCACCAGACGACTTAAGGAAACATTAAGGGAAAGGGAGAAATTGCTCATAACGAGCAATTTTTCCTTTTCCCTCACTGTTTTCTCCCCTATCTCAAGGTTATTTTCTTATTTCATCACATTTTGAAATGTCGTCTGCAAACTCCTTCAATTTGGAACAGTCGGAAATTTGTTGTTTGGGAAAGGGTAAGACATTCTGAATCAATTTTGAGACCAAAAGCTATTCTTAATCAAATAACAAACCACTATAAAAAACCTCTTTTCAGCGACCTTTTAACTTGCAAATTGTCCCATGTGTGAACAAGCATCTTTGACTTACCACCAATGCATCATAAGGTTAACTTGATAAGCCATGTTACATAAACCCTTTCCCAAGCAACACATTTATGACTGTCCCAAATTGAAAGAGGTTGCAGACGACATTTCAAAATGGGATGAAATTGGCAAATAATCTTAAGATAGGGCAGAAAACATTGTGGGAAAAGGAGAAATTGCTCGTTAAGAGCAATTTCTCCTTTTTGCCACCATAATTTCTGAAGTCGTCTGCAACAAAATGGTCAAATGTCGTTATTGTTTGGTAATGGGTTAAACGACAGTCATACATATATACAAGAAGATTTTACAACTGTAAGATACAAAACATATAGGAATGAAGTTTATGAAGCAAATGTGTCTTTTGAAAAAACATTTCATATTTTGTGACAAGACTTATAAACTTAATGCAAATTAGTAGATGTTATAATTTTTCATTTTCACATTACTTTCTTAAAAAGACGTTCTAACAGATTGAGATTTAAATATTTTTAACGCTTTTCCAAACAACAAATTTTTGACTGTCCCAAATTGAAAGAGTTTGCAGACGACATTTCAAAATGTGATAAAATTGGAAAATAATCTTCTGATAGAGCTGAAAACATTGTGTGAAAAGGAAAGATTGCTCATTACTAGCAATTTCTCCTTTTCCCACAATGTTTTCTAATGGCGTCTGCAACAAAGTGGTCAATGTCGTTATTGTTTGGGAAAAGGTTAAATCAAATGTATCTTATAAATAAAATGACATGCTCATGAAGCATAGCAACAGACTGTGATGCAGAGAATAAAAATCTGTATTCTGATTGGTCATAAATATGGCATTTGAATTGGTAAATAATAAGCTTCAGTTTAATCTGTAGCAAATCACAGAGAAAAGAGAAACAGTTCAACCCATTACCAAACAATGGCGACATCTGATCAGTTTGTTGAAATCAACTTTAGAAAACATTTTTGGAAACGGAAAATTTGCTCTTAACAAGCGGGTTCTCCTTTTCCCATAATGTTTCAGTCCTATCAGAAGATTATAATTTCATCACATTTTTAAATGTCGTCTGCAAACTCTTTCAGTTTGGGACAGACGAAAATTTGGCATTTGGTAAAGGGTAAAGGCGTGCTGATCTGTGATACCTAAGTAACTATACTTCATGGCTGATAAATTCCTTACATAGAAATGTTATTTTACAATCTACATCTGGCACAATACATGGAACATGATACACAAGGCAAACAAAACAACAAACATAACAAACACATATCAACTGTCAGACATATGCACAAACAAGGGTCCATGATATCCTATATTAACCCTTTACCAAATGTTTACTTTTCAACTGTTCCAAATTGAAAGAGTTTGCAGACGACATTTCAAACATGATCAGAAAGAATGGATAAGAATCAATGGTCATTCTGCACGGCCAAATTACCGGTCCATTGAAATTTGAGCAAATGCGATGCCCGACTCTTAATAATGGAGGAAGACCCCATACTCAACTGCCCATAAGGGCTGGTCAAGGCGGGTAGAACCATCGGCATTCCATAAGACTGCCTCTCATGAAAATCCATTTCCCTCTCAGGATTTGAACCCACGCGGAGGGGGACCATGTGATTTCAAGTTCTGTAACCACTAGACCACGGAGGCCCCGAGCAAATGCTCTACTTCACCAAGAGCAATATACTCACTTCGAGCTAGTATTTAAATGAAGCCTTTAGAATGCAAATATCTGTTCAACTGTTAAAATATAGGAACTTCCAACATGTGTTGTCTGTTTTTTTTTATATTACTTCTACCATCATATCTCTGTAACAATTAAGAACCAATTGAATCAAATGTCTCTGAACTGTTTCTCTAACAATAGCCATTCAAGCACACAGGAAACAGAATTTTTTAGCCACCATTCAGCCCAACAAGAAAATGCTTATAATGAGTGCCTTCTCCTTTTATCTCAATTGTTTCTGCTCTATATCAAAATCAAATTTTGTTTTGATATGTACATGTAATAGTTCTACCCAATGATTGCTTTCAACTTGGACTTCCTTAAACGGGTATCCCCTTAAACTATGGGGAAGGAATTACAACTGTACATTTTAGAGCATATTACATAATCATAAATAAGCCTCAGATACCTATCATTGCAAAATATTTATTAATGTTTAATGACATGATAAGAAAGTCAAAAACGAATCTTGAATCATGTAATTTAACACTTAGAATACTGTGCAATTTTCTAAAAATAGATTTTTATGTTGTCTGCTTTCCAAAACCTTAAATATCTGCTTAATTTTGATGAGGAAACGAATTCAAAGTATCAATTAGGTAAGATTACAGGCCAGCTGCCAATTTACTTGGCAGCTGGCCTGGATCTAACCTGTTTGCAAAAACATGAGGTCGGTTCCAGCACTATAAGGGTTAAGCTGTTTCATCATGGTGACAAGCTTTATCATTAACTTTGAGATTGGTCTGTTACAAATGTCTGTATAATCAAGGCCGTCTTTATCTAGAATTGTTAAGGTCAAAAGACATAAAATATCTTAATCTAATATGAACAAGAGCATCCTATTCTTGAAATATAAGACATGAATACACTGCCTCAATCGGAAAATACATTGTAATTTTTTCCGGATAATCATTGGTGTCAATTTATTGAGGAATCAAGCAAAGTTAGCAAATCATTCACAAACATGAAGAATTTACTTAAACCTTTACCAAACACGAAATTTTCGACTTACACAAATTGAAAGAGTTCACAGACAATATTTCAAAATGTGATGAATTGAAATATTATCTTCTGATAGGGCAGAAAACATTGTGAGAAAAGAAGAAATTGCTCTTTAAAAGCAATTTCTCCTTTTCCCACAAAGTTTTCTATAGTCGTCTACAACAAAGTGGTCAAATGTCGTTATGTTTGGTATTGGGTTAAGGCTTGATCTGAACCCTCAATATGAGAAAAGCTTTTAAAGAAGTCTTAGCTGGGTAAGTTGACAAGAGAGTTCTATATTTCTGGTTTATTTTTTAACCTGAATGTCTTCCGGTTAACTTACTATTCTAACACATTTAAAACAAGCATGTACCAAACCTGAGCAATAAGTCACTTTTTGAGACAGAAAACTATCTCGTCCTTTTTTTGAGTAAGATTTCATAAATAAGTGTCGGAATAGATTCCAATTCAATAACAAATTAATGCTTTTCATATATAGTTCTAGGGCAAGAGTCTAGTTAAACAATCAATTTTACAAGGTTTGTGTTACACTTAGTCTTGTGAAGCATCATTGTTAGAATTTGTTTCAAAATCAAAAAGTGACTAGATAACAAAGGTTTACATTATATATAACATGCATCTATAAATGTAATTACATGTACTTCATCTATATGAATCATCTAAATCATCAAAGTCGTAGTCTCCATCTGTAAAAAGAGTGTTAGAAAATTGAATGTACAGACTACTGAGTCTATTTCAACTAAATCCATAGCCATATGGGATTTTGTGACTGGTCCAAATTGAATGTACAGACTACTGAGTCTATTTCAACTAAATCCATAGCCATATGGGATTTTGTGACTGGTCCAAATTGATTGTGCAAACTAATGAACATACTCATGGAACATTTTAAGAGAAAAGTGGAAATCCTCTCTTGTCACAGGGGATCTTAATTTAACCCTTTATCAAACGCCAAATTTTCCACTGTCCCAAAATGAAAGAGTTGGCAGATGACATTTCAAAATGTGATGGAATTGAAAAACAACCTTCTGATAGGGCAGAAAACATTATAGCAATTAAACATTAAGAGCAATTTCTCCTTTTTGTACAATGTTTTTTCAGAGTAGTCTGCAACAAACTGGTCAAATGTTGTTATTGTTTGGTAATGGGTTAAACAAGCAATTTCTCCTTTTTGTGAATTTTCTTTTTCATGGCTCAAGGATAAGTCCAATTTCATTTGCATAGAAAAGCAAACTGTTTGACATTGGGACTATGAAACCCAAACCTTTCTATCAGTAATGGATAAAACTTCTAATCATTTGAACTCACTTTTTCCATGTCACAATTCATATTAATGAAAATGAATTTGTGATAAAAGAGTATATGTTATATATGATAAATGTAGAAATTTATACATTCAATATATTTAAAATCACCAATTGTTCTATAAAATCAATGGGCATTTCACAGAGTGTGTTATAAAAAAAAAATGTGCAATAATAAAGAAATAAAATTACAGGTAGTTTATAATGGGAATAAGAGTGAAAAAATAAAGATGAGTAAGACGAATGTCAAAAGTTGCAACAGCAACACTCAACAAGTTTTATAAGAATGTCAAAAAAGAGCTTTCAAAAAGCAGTTAGTTAAACTTAATTAGATTGCATCGATTGTGAAACAAGTTCTTTTAACTTAGATTAATCACTTTTAATTCTACTTCCTTGATACATAACCAGTACTTGCTAAGGGCTTGGGTTAGTCCCCGCATTTTTTTAACTTTCCGCTAACAGGTATCGAACACAGGACGCTCTGTACCAGAGGCTGACACTCTCCCACTGCACCATTGTCAAACAAAAAGGGGAAAAATTAAAAAAACCTTAAAATTGGGAGTCAAAATAACAGGACATGTAACCATCCCCTATGATAAACTCAAGGAAGAAGAAAGTAAACCCTTAAGAGCAATTTCTCTTTTTCCAAAAATATATCCAGAGTTGTTTGCAACAAAGTGGTAAAATGTCGTAATTGTTTGGTAATAGGTTAAAGGGAATGAAATTTAAAAGTATTTAGCATTTTGGAAAAATCAATTCTTTATTTAGTCTAGTTGAACAAGACATCTGAAAATATGACAGATGTAATGTTTTTGTCATTTAAAAAAAATTATTCTTTCTATGTATTGTCTAGTCTAATGTGCTGTAGCTTGCAACAGTCTTTAATCATAATAAAACACTTGAAGAATTAAGTGAGTCTATTACAGAGGAACTTTGAAATCATGCTTGGCGAGGGTATGCATGTATGACCAATTTCTCGATCTTTAAACAATGGCCTTTATCCTTTCAATAGAAAATCATTATCAAAATCATCATTTGTCTATTCGAAATGTGTTTCAAATACATGTATAAGAGAGATATGAAGCAAAGCAACATGAATCAACCATCCAACCTCAAATCCATCAATCAATGGATAAGTTTAGACAACATAGATAGAAAATTAAGAAAAAAACATCATGGGAGGAAAACAGTTAACCCTTTCCCAAACGCCAAATTTTAGACTGTCCCAAATTGAAAGAGTTTGCAGACGACATTTCAAAATGTGATGAAATTGCAAAATAATCTTCTGATAGGGCAGAAAACATTGTGGGAAAAGGAAAAATTGCTTGTCACGAGCAATTTCTCCCATTTCCTACAATGTTTTCCAGAGTCTTCTGCAAGAAAGTGATTACATGTCATTATTGTTTGATAATGGGTTAAACCCTATGCTAGCATAAAACACGACACATCTCATCATACCATCCAATCCTAAATATTTCCTTCCTACAAAATAGATATGAGTCAATGTATTGTTTCTTATAGGAGAGCATGTTAACAGAAGTAGATCAGTAACTATTCCATGACAAGTTATTCATGAATTGTTATGAGTAAAGTCAAACAGTTCTAAGGCTAGGAAATGGTGATGTGTGTGTCACAAGAGATTCAAACCTGGACTTCCCAGTCAAATAAAATGAACTATAAGTGCAAAGCCTTGTAAAAGAGCATGGTGTCATTCAGGAATATAGGAGTTTACTTGAGAAAATCATTTCAAAGGGCAACAACAACAAATGGTGAACTTTCCGCTAAAAATAATCTGTTCTCAACATTGAGATGGTGATTGTTTGATTTTTGTTGATATAATTGAATCTAAAGTTTTGCATAAAAAGCATTTGAAAAGAATATTTTGATCATCATCCTTTTGTCACAATAACTCTATAAGTTCAATTGGTTCAATGTGCTAAAGGTCATCAATTGGTAAATCAGTTATAAAATATATAACCAATTATCATCTTAAATTGTTTCTTCTATACAAAAGTAATCAGTAAATTTCTTCTCCAAACCCTTTTGGTTTGCATCATGAAATATTTTTTTGGGGTATTGATACTAAGAGAGTCATACAGAATATCTTTGTTTTAACCCATTACCAAACAATAACAACATTTGACCAGTTTGTGGCAGACAACACAGGAAATCATTGTGGGAAAAGGAGATATTGCTCTAAACAAACTTTCCCACAATGTTTTCTACCCTTTCAGAAGATTGTTTTTGACTTTCATCACATTTTTCAATGTTGTCTGCAACCTCTTTTAATTTGGGACAGACGAAAATTTGGTGCTTGGTAAAGGGTTAATTACTTTCTTCGAATGTTGAATTGCTTCCTCTTCCCACACTCTATAAAGCTAACATATATCTATCCATTCCGGTTCTATCACTATGCTATGTGAAAAGTGTGAATTAAGCAAAACAAACCACTATCTATGTAACAAAATGGTAGTGTGTAAATATCTTGTCTATCATGTGGTTTAACGCCATGTCAACAGTATCTCATTATTCTATGGCTTTCCTGGATTTCACCAGCACTAGGCTAGGCTCTGCAGTGTCTTGCAGAAGGACACCCGTATTCTGTCCAAGCTTAAGAATCTTTGAACTTTGTAAGTAACCATTTTTTGTATTTTAAAAGGTGAATGATGATAATCTGTAAGCATTCTAGCCAATACAGATATCAAATATGACATGCACAAAGTTTGCGTGAACATTATTTACATTGCTGTATGAAATATCAGGTCTTAAAAGACGCATTTTTAATTTTTTCAATTTCTCCGTTCTTCATTCACATTACAGTTTCATTGGTGATAAATACTAGTTTGCCATGTTGAAAGGGAAGTCTCCAACTGTTGCGGTGTTTGCCCGCCTGCTCCCACCCCTTTCAGACATTTCACATGATATCTCCATATTAGCAAAGAAAGAAATCTACGAAAAGTAACAGTAAAAATTGTATTCAAGCAAAATATGGTCTTGAGACAGTTCCAATGAATACCAACAATATAGGGGTGATAGAATCATTAAGAAGATATCAAACAACTCTGTTTTCTGGACTTCTGCATTTCACAATGAAATACTGATAACTTGAAGCAATATAATGGTGACCGATTCACTAGAGTGGATGACATAGAAAAGTTAAACACTGTGTTTTCTATCTTACCATCAGTGAATGCTGCGTCTGCCATTACAAGCTGGAATATTTGAGGGTAAAGGTGCTCCTTCTCCTTGCCAAGAAGTTCCTGCGCAAGCCTAGCTCCATCCTCCATGTTCTCATCTTCATCTTCTTGTAGAGCCTGAAATCGGACATAATAGAATGGGGAATTATTGCAGGTACTTGTATTAATAATGTACACAACTTTCCCATCTTCATCATTTTTTAAAGTCTAAAATTGCAAGGATAGAATAGGAATTATTGTTGATAATTGTAATTTGCTAAACAGATGAACATAATATCTATTTTTGTCAAGCTGCTGATGCTTTATCTCATGAACACAATTCTGCAGTGGTCAGACACAAATAAATCATACCATATTGACATCAATTCACATCAGAAAGAAAATTGGCAAATTAATAGCCTCTAAATTCCAAGTTGAATACTCTATCAACTGAGGTAATGACGCTTGGCAGAATATATCTCATCTTTCAAGACATCAGGATACCTCCAAAATTAACCCTTTGAATACTGGTTAATCTTGTAAAAATAGATATATGTGCTGTCTGCTTTCCAAGACCTTAAATATCTGCTTAATCTTAAAGAGGAAAGATTCTTAGAATAGCAAACAGGTAAGATCACAGGCTAGTCGCCAATTTACTTGGTGGATGGCCTGGATCTAACCTGTTTGCAAAAGCATGAAGTTGGTTCCAGCATGGTAAGGGTTAATGGAAGGAAATTAACATTGGCTTTACTTCACCTGAACAGTTTTGTAGACTTTGACGAGTTTCTCTGCCCCCAACTCTTGCTCTAGATTTGCTCTAGACTCCTCTAGTCGACCAAATAAGTCAAAATCTCCCATCTCTTCTCCGTCGTTAAACTCACTATCACTCTCATCTGAAAACAAACATTCAGGTGTTCAACAGGCACTGCCTCATATTAAAGTTTATTGGAAATTGAAAGCAAGACCAATTGACAATACTATAGGATGTAAAAGAGAAGTAGAAGAAACATGTGTGCCCCCTTGAAAGCATAACACATAAATGGGTGTAAAGATATTAAAGATGTAAAGTTTGAAGAACATAGGTTTGAACCCTTTCATTTGGTGACTTTTAGTTGAATGCTTAACCTTTCCCAAGCAATAATGACATTTGACCACTTTGTTGCAGACGACTTTAGAAAACATTGTGGGAAAGGCGAAACTGCTCGTAACGAGCAATTTTTCCTTTTCCCACAATGTTTCTGCCCTATCAGAAGAATATATTACAATTTCATCACATTTTGAAATGTCGTCTGCAAACTTTTTCAATTTGGGATAGTCCAAAATTTGTTGTTTGGGAAAGGGTTAAAGCTATACTTGCGCCCATTCACACTTAAATTGTGAAAGTTCTAGAATAATTGACAATTAACTGAAAAGTGCTTTAAATTCTCTTTTACAGAGGAATTGAGACTGTAACATGTTCACATGATGCTTTTACAAGAGTGAATACTATAAGGTTTGTTTATAATTAGAGATAAAACTAGGTCAGCCGAGAAACGTTGGGAACCAATAAAACCCAAGAAATCTCCATTATGAATGCTCACGTTGTTAATATTGGATAAATGACAGTATTTTAAGTGTTTTACATGTTTTTTCTAACCAGGTAATTGGCACTCCTTAGTCCGAGCACTTCTTGCTATATTAGATGTTACTCAAATGTAAACAATAAAGTTAAATTGGGGGCATGAAATTTGTGAAAATAGGACTTTGAAAAACAGATAATAAATAGTGCAGGAGTTATAGTGTCATGATCCTGTGGTTTTTCACTATGTTTAAGCATATTCAATCATAATTCATAACTAATATCACCCAGTTTTACAGTTTTTCTGAGCGCTAGTATGCTTTTAAGATTGAGACAAACTTACAGGTGAACAGCCATATCAAATACAATCAATAGGTATACAATTGACATTTTACCTTTTTAACTATATGGTAGAAACCATTGTGCCACAAGCCGACATTGCTCATAACGTCTTTTTGGCAACAGCTTAGAATATGTATTTAAGAAGGAATATCTGATGGTAAACCATGCATCCTTTTGCCTATTTCAGGTTTGTGATCCTTTTGAGAGTCTTCATACAAATTTCATAAGCAAAGTTGATTAATAATGTTTCCACTATGATGACCAATGTACATGTATGTGTAATCAACTTCTTACTACCTTGTACCCAAATTTGTTTTCTCTCCACTGGAGAACCGTTTCGATTCGTCCAACAATTTTTTCTATCCTATTAGACCTTTTATGCATATCACTATTTCATGTGTCACATGCAAACTCTTGAGATGATGAAAAATAGCTGTTTATTTAAATAAAAAGAGTTATCATAAAACAGCCAAAATAAGTGTGAAATGTTTCTTGGTAAACAATTTATTCTCTTTCAAATAAATGCAGTAGTGCCCAACATCACCAACCTGTTTGGAAAAGTTCAGAAATTATATCTGTTGACTCATCTTCAGGTGTTTGAGGATTCTCATTGTCAACAGAATGGGATCTAGGAATCCCGCTGTCATCATCTTTCTCCTCATCAACATCATCATTAATGTCATCATCAGCATCATCATCCTCTTCACCATCAGCATCTTCATCATCATGCTTATCAGAACCATCATCTGCATCATCATCATCATCGTTGTCCTCATCCACATCATTATCAACTTGATCACTAATATCTATTTCCGCATCATCTTCAGTGTCATCTATGTCACCATCATTTGTATCCTCACGGCTTTCTCTGTCACTGGATAGATTGAATTTGACGGGTGACTTCTTGTTGTCTTCATCAGCTAATAGAAGATAAAAAAAAACAAACATTACATCAATATAACCTACAGGGATATACTACAGGAATGGAGACACCTTTATTGTATTCATGGAATGAATATGAATGGCGTTTTAAGGTTCATCGACAGCTGAGAACATTCAGCATGCATTATGATGATGTGGATGAACGTACATTGAATTATTTACAGGCTAAAATGTATTTGGTTAAGAAGTTTGAACCAAAAAACCTTATCACACTGAATTCTAACACTAGTGTGGCAAAATCAATTGTTCTTACTGCCTAGCTTGTCCAGAAGTGCTAATGGTCAAGTGAATTTTTACAGAAATATGCTATATTACCATTGTACAGACAAGTGTAAAACACAATTTGACCTTCATGGACATGCAAATTAAAATCAGATTTCGCCAACTCTGACTGTATGAAAATGCAAAATAGATTCATCAAAAAGTGTGATAAGATTCTTAGCTTAACACATAGTGGTCTTAACCTATTACCAAACATTAACGACATTTTACCACTTGTTTATTACATGTATGTGGTTTAACAGTATGGAAAACATTGTGAGAAAAGAAGAATGTTATGAGCAATTTCTCCTTTTCAGACAATGTTTTCTACCCCATCAGAAGATTATTTTCCAATTACATCAGATTTGAAAATGTCGTCTGCAAACTTTTTCAATTTTGGACAGTCAAAAAATTTGCGCTATAAGGACTCATACTCACAGTCATCCAGAAGTAAACTTTGCATAGTCGCTCGAACACTGATCAAATCAGCAATATCCTCATCCCTGTGTGGTAACAAATAAAAACATTATTTTTAAAACAAGGGTATACATTATAGTTCCTTGTCTACAATCTTTAGTCACGTAACAGCTTTCCTGGGATTCACCAGTACTAGGCTAGGGCTCTGTCTTGTCTTGCTTAGGATAAGCAAATGAGACCTGGGAACCATTTTACTAACCATTTTACACTTAAAATTGCGTAAAACAACATTCCCTCTTATTTCAATATTGAGATAAGCAATATTGCAAAGTATCACATCATTGGAATCGTCTCTACGAGACGCTTCCAATGACGTGTCACATTGCAATATTACACTTTTATTTAAGATATTATCCATGTCTATCAGGTTAACACATTTTCTAGAACAGGCAACAATAAAACCATTGAAGCAATACTTTTGCTCGCATTTTTGTTAATTTGGTAACCCCTTTCATCCAGGTGTATTTCCATCGCATGCTTGCTAACTTCACTCCAATACCCTTTACTGTGGGTACTCATTAGAATTGTATAAAGAAGATGATGCACTAATGTTGTAGGATTTTACTGTATGGTTGAGTATGATTTTTAAATACTGGCAGTAAAAAAGTTTAAAAACCATTTCATTTGGACTTCTGGTTTCTACAAATAATTTACTCATCTTCAGTGCAAGACTTCAGAAGGACTATTGTGACATAAGAAAAAAGTTGCCATTAATGAGCAATTTCCTATTCTGGCATAATGGTTTCTTTCCAGCATCACAAAAAGTATGTTACCATCTGCTGTAGGTTTCAAAAGTTATATTGTATTTCAACCCATTACCAAACAATAACAACATTTGACCAGTTTGTTGCCGACAACGCTGGAAAACATTGTGGGAAAAGGAGAAATTGCTCTTAATGAGCAATTTCTTCTCCTTTTCCCACATTGTTTTCTGCCCTTTCATAAGTTCATTTTTCAATTTCATCACATTTTGAAATGTTGTCTGCAAACTCTTTGAAATTTGGGACAGTCAAAAATTTGGCTTTTGGTAAAGGGTCAAAGTAAATGTTTCTTTTTTATCATGTTATGATTTTTCATCTGCTTTTGCTTTTAGTTTGGACCAGTCATAAATTCCCATTATCCCATTACCAAACAATAATGAGATTGAACCACTTTGTTGCAGACGGCGTTGGAAAACACTGGGGGAAAAGGAGAAATTGCTCGTAACGAGCAATTTCTCCTTTTCTCACAACGTTTTCTACTTTATCAGAAGATAACTTTCGAATTTCATAATACATTGTATTTTCATATTTTGTCTGCAAACTCTTTCAATTTGCTGCAGTCTTACATTTGGCGTTTAATAAAGTGTCAAAGAAAATGTTCTTTTTTTGTTTTGTTCATGTTGTTCTTTGTCATGTGCATTTGCTTTCAGTTTGGTCCAGTCACAAATTCCCATTATGGGGGGTGTCAGGTTGATAAGGCATAACTTACTCCTCCCCCTCCTCGTCGCCCCTTTCCTCTTCATTGTTCTCTACAATATTTTCCTCGCATTCCTCTAGACGCTGACTTACAGCCTTCTCCATACTGTCATACACAGCCTCAATATCATCTCCATCTTCATCGTCATCCTTTGGAAGAAAAAATCAGAATAATCATTGTTAGCCTTGTTAACTTTAAACATTTATTTATTTACATTGGGTTTTACACCACATCAACATTATTTCAATCATCTTGCCTTGTCAGACTCTTATGGACAGGGGAATATCCCATACACAACTGCCCATAAGGAGTTGGACAGAACCATCGGCTATCTGTTAGTCAGTTGAGAGATTAACTCTAATGAAAATTCAAAAGCAGTCACCGAGATTTGAACAAATGCGAAAGAGACTTCAAGTTCTGTACTCTAACCACTAGGCCATGGAGGCCCCCTTGTTGTCTTAAAATGACTAGCTCATAAAATTAGGTTCTAATCTTTTTGAATTTAAATGTTGTCTATGGATAGAATGACAAAACAGATTTTAAAGTAAAATAAAAACTACATTAGCGATACCCTTGTCTACCCCTTTCATTTGATAAAGAGATAGGTCTTGTCATGTAGATAAAGTAAACTGTCTTAACGGTTTATTTTGTAAACAATGATCTAAAACTTCTGTCCTGTTAATCATTTACAAAATGCCAAAATTTCGCCTGTCCCAAATTGAAAGAGTTTGCAGACGACATTTCAAAAAGATGAAATTGAAAGACAATCTTCTGATAGTGAAGAAAAAATTGTGGGAAAAGGAGAAATTGCTCTTTAAGAGCAATTTCTCCTTTTCCCATTGTGTTTTCAAGAGTCGTCTGCAACAAACTGGTCAAATGTTGTTATTGTTTGGTAATGGGTTAGATAATCTTTATGGGTTGGAGCATCTGGGATGTGAAGCTAGTAAGGTTCTTCAGAGAACAATCAATCCCATGACTCATTTCACAAATGTTTCGTGAACACACAGGTTCTCAGCATTCTTAACCCTTAGAATCCTTGGTAATTTTCTTAAAATAAATTTTTGTGCTGTCTTTTTCCACAACCTTAAATATCTGCTTCATAAATTTCGATGAAGAAAGATTTTCAGAGTAGCAAATAGGTTAGATCACAGACCAGCGGCCAATTTAGTTGGCGGCTGGCCTGGATTTAACCTGTTTGCTTAAGCATGAAGTAAGTTCCAGTCCTATAAGGGTTAACATAATGACATCGTACTTGGTCACTTATGTTATAATGAGGATTGAATAAATTATCATTTTAATGGTTGTTAGTCACAGGCAACAATGTGTGAGCTAGTCATTTTAAGGAATAAACTTGATCAATCACTTTCCTAGAGAAATAAAATCAGAATAATCAAAATGTCTGATTTTCTGAATAAAGATGCCTTAATTTTACTTCTCATTATAAGAAAAGTCTCCTCTGATCGCAATGTTTTCCTCAAAACTTCCTAGAATTTAACAAGTCTGAATTTGGTGATTGAAAGTAAAGGGTTAAGGGAGAATTTTTTAAAAAAAAGATGAAAACATTTTCTGTTGGCCGAACATTTAGCAGATTAATGTATTCTGAACACTTTACTTAAAGGTAAGGCACTTTTTATCACTCCTCTAAACCCTATGTGGTAGGTACTTAAAAGAATTGTTTTCACAAAACAATTTTTGACTAAAAGCTTCCAAAAAGACTGCATGTAAAATAAAAAAAAGTGGTGTGCCTCATTATCACCGCTGGGAAGCTTTTTACTAAACAGCTAATGATAGGATTTTGTGTAAGATCAAAACAATCTTTTCCCTTATTTCAATATTGGGATTAGCAATATTACAAAGTATCACATCATTTGAATCGCTCTCCTAGACACTTCCTATGACATATGACTTTACAATATTGTACTTTTATTTGTGAAGCTATTCATGTTTACGTTTGACTTACGCAAATATATCCCTTAAGTCGTTAAGTTAAACATTACCCTGGTCTGAAATACATGTACATACTTCTTCATTTACAGTTGACATATCATCGAGACTTCGAACTCGGACATTTGATGTTGTGGCTGCCATGGTCCTAAACAAAGAGGATAGGTCTGGTTCCGAACATGTTCTCAACAGCTCACTGTGACCGATATCAAAACTACCCATAGTTATTCCCAACATCAGACCAGTATTCTTCTTCTTTTCCCTAAATGTAAAGTGCAAGTGTAAAGAATAAAGCAAGATAAATTGTCAAGTAAAAAACACTGTTTAAGTAGGAGCTTTCTGAACAACTAGTGTCCTTAATTAACCTGTTACCAAACAATAAAGACATTTCACCACTTTGTTGCAGACGACTCTGAAAAACATTGTGGGAAAAGGAAAAATTGCTCTTAACGTGCAATTTGTCCTTTTCCCACAATGTTTTCTATCATATAAGATTATTTTTCAATTTCATCACATTTCGAAATGTCGTCTGCAAACTCTTTAAATTTGGGACAGTCAAAAATTTGGTTTTTTGTTAAGGGGTTAATTAACATAGGCTCAGACTAAATACCCTTTTCAGCAATGTTTCAGGGAAGTCAAAGAAAAAACATTTATTATATCATAAAAACCAAACAACATACCCATTTGAAATCTTATCTTCAACCTCTTTGAGTTCCACTTTCTCTGCTGCCTGGCTCCCAACTTTCTTTTCAACTGCTGGTTCCTCATCTTCATCAAGATCTACTTTCTCAAATAGAGAACCAGCTCCAAGGTGGCGACCAGGTGTAGGGGTACCAGTGTCTGAAAAATTATCACCAAATAAACAAATTGGTTGACAATGATTACTAGCTTTCAGATGTACCTGTAAGATTGCATTAAGCCACTTTGCATGAGTAATATGATCAAAGGGGTTCTCTTAAACTTGCATGAGTATGATTCTGTGGTGGTGTAATGATTAGCATCAGGGACTAGAGACTGTTCTAACTGGGTTCGATTCCTGATGGTGACCAACTAATTCACTGTGGAGTGTCCTATGGTAAGACACGTTTCCTAGCCTAGTTCTGGTATGTTATCCAGGGAACATGTACCATAATGCTCAAGAGTGAGGCATGGAGGTAAATGGAAAAATAACAAAAACAAAATGTTGAGTGGAGTCAAGATTCAAAATTTTTGAGTTACAGAATCATTTACTTTTATAGTTCAAGCATTTCAAAATTTGAAACAATCAACCTCGATAAATCAGTACAACTGAAGGTTAAAACACTGTTTTCCTCCAATAAAAGGATTTTTAAAAAGCTGCTTTCTAGATGTCCAAAACATATTTTGCTTGTTCTTAAGTTTAACCTGAACTTCACTGGGTTGCAGCAGAAGACATTTGAAAGGATTGCATGAAAGGGTTTATCCTTAACTCTTTACCACCTGCAGACGACATTTTTTTTAAATTGCAGCAAACAACATTAAAAAGCTTTGTAAGTATGTAAAATACTTTACAAAGCTGCTGTTGTGATATGCAAATATGTTTAAAAGAATTGTGGCAAAAGGAGAAATTACTTGTGCCAAGCAATTTCTCCTTTTGCCACAATGCTTTTTGAAAGTCGTCTGTTGAAAGACGCAAAAATGTGGCATTTAGAATTAAAGAGTTGATTGAGAGTTGCTTTCCTTTCTTGATATACCAAAGAAAGATCTTTCAAACTGGTTGATATTCTGAATACTTGTCAAGTCTTCCAATTAAGAATAATATTATTAAAAAATGCCATTTGGTATAGTAGAAAGCAATTTGATGTAAACAAGCAATAAGAGAAATGCATTAAAAAACAGAGAGAGATCTTTGTAATGAAAAGTAACTAAACCTTTAACAAAAGAGAAAAAAGAAAATTTGTACAGAAGTTGCTGAAACAAGTAGTTCAACAAAAAACAATGTTTTGAAGAAAAATTCTGACAACATTTGAAAAAAATGGAGAAAATGCTTCCATAAGCATAATTCCTTCTCTGGTGAAAATGTTTTTCCTACAGATAGAAGTATCTTTCATTTTCATCTAAATAGTTAAAGCCATCTCTTCTTGTGCTTTCAATTGAGATTTTGTTTGCTATTTGGTGACGAGGTTGAAATGATAAGAGAATTAAAACAAAATTTGTAAAAAAAACAACAGGGATGTGAACAATTACAACAAAACATGCCATAAAACAAATGGATAAAGCAAGCAAAACTCTCTCTACAAGGACAATACGCAGATAATAATGAATACAGGGAATGCTCTTCAATTTTTCAACTTCTAAAAACTCAACATTGATTTATTTGTAAAAATCAAAGAATTTTATATTCAAGAAAAGTACAAAAGTATAAAAGTAAGAGAAGTAGAATTCTACAAGGTGAGAATTAAAAATTGTATACCGGTACATATAAATACCAAATTCTATAAATAAGAGGGTTTTCATGATAAACAGACTTATCTTCAGCATTGCTCTTCTATAAAAGCCTTTATCATATACACAAGGGACAAGTTTCATTGATTGATCCAAACCGCAGTTTAAGAGAAAGTAAGGAATCATTTTATATATTTCCCTTTATCAAAATTGTAAGAATAAGTTGTAAAAATACTTTTCAAAAGTTAAAATAAAGGCTTGAAAAAAAACCCTTTCAATTCATTGAGACCAAAATATCTATACCAAATTTCATCGGAGAATCCGGTTTTGCAAGCAGAACAGGTTTTGGCAGCAACACTGGCTTCTCAGGGATAACAGGCTTGGTTGGTACAGGTGGTTTCTTGGCTAAACTTGGGACAGTTTCCACTGTCTGATCTACAGATGCCCCCTGTGATTGGCCAGTATTTTTAGCAACTTCATTTTGATTGGAAGACCCCGGATTCTCTGCATTTTGATTGGACACAACAGTTTCTCCATCTTCAGCTATTGGACCTTCAGTTTTGATTACATTTGGCGAAATGACCTGTGTGTTCTTATTAGATGCTGGAATGAGGTTTGGAGCTTCTTGGTCCTTGTTGCTATCTGCTGATACTGTAGGGTTTAAAGAGGTGTAAACAACATGCAGCACAGTGATACAACAACCATTCTTCTTTCTTTATTACTCTTTTATCTCCTCATTACTTATATCTTACTTTGACACATCACCTGTAGAAGTCTTTAAAAACAACTGTGACAAGAGCATAAATTGCTACTCATGACCAAACTATTCTTTTGTCATAATGGTATCTTCAAATAATTACTAAAGATTACTTTTTCATGCTATTTTCTTCTTGTCTGCTTTTGCTTTAACCCATTATCAAACAATAACCACATTAACATCTTTGTTGCAGACAAATCTGGAAAACATTGTGGGAACAGGAGAAATTGCTTGTAATGAGCTATTTCTCCTTTTCCCACAACATTTTCTGCTCTATCAGAGGATTATTTTTTCAAGTTCGTCCCATTTGGAAATGTTGTCTGCAACCTCTTTCAATTTGAGACAGTCGAAAATTTGGCATTTGGTAAAGGGTTAACACAATATCCCATATGGACATTTTGGGACTGATATGAGTTAAAAATAGAAACTGACCCAAATTGTTAAATATACCATTCATAAGAGAGATGAAAAACTTGAGTAGAAATTAATTATGGCAAATTGAGATACATGCAATTTCTTCATATCATATCAATTCATATCATGTCAATCAGTACGCTGATAAACATTCTCATTCACAAAATCCTGAATTTGTTAATGACTTCAAAAGAAATTATCCACTTAAAAAAAAGACAACACAGTGAATAAATATTGTGACAATAGAACAACATTTATTGTGAGCAAATTCTCATTCTTAATCAATGGATTTTTTCTAATAATCTATTGTTGAGTGAAAAAGAGAACTGTCAATGCCATATATCATAAAGAAAAGTGTTTTAAATGCTCTATACATGGGGTTAAAAAGAATGATAATTTCTAGCAAAACAAAATCAAATAATAAATGATAAACAACAAGCTGTTAATTCAATATTAATACATGTGTACACAGTCTGCTGTTCAAAATAAAATATCACTTACGATAAATCAGTTTGTTGTACTCTTAAGTTCTTTCTCTGGATTGTTGCGTTACCAGTATATTGACTCAAAGTTTTGAAAAACAAGACTCCAATACTAAAAACATTGTCAAGAGCATCTTTTCAAATTGCACATTAATACAAGTTCTTCTGGTTTTGCATTCAATATCTCTTTAAACATGACTAAGGGATGGGTTTGGGAGGAATATAGATAAAAAAAAGCTTCAAGATAACAAGTCCAAACAAAAAGGTAGTACATATAATTGACAACCAAAACGGAGTAAAGTTCAAATATGTCTTGATATTCAGGAATTAGAACTACTCGAGTACTTCTATGAGCTGAGAAATACACCTCTGATTTAAGTGTAGGGTCACAATATTTCTGGTAAATCGGCCCCAGCTTACAACAAATTACCTATTTATGCATCTACGTTAACACGCTCAATGTATATGTAAGTGTTGAGCATCATTTAAACAACATTTTATAGGTAACTCATAAATTATAGTGACATTATAAGTTGTGATCTATTTAACTATTTTCTTCATCAAAATGAATGACTATTTAGATTTCAAATTTAAGAACTATATTTGGAAACGAAAGTACAATGACACAAGTTTCATGAGAAATAATATGGCTGCATCCCTATTATCTCAGAGGTGTTTTCAATGGATAAACCTGATGAGTTCAGATTGGATATTTAATTAAATTTGGATCTAACCTATATTATTATCATTAAAAACTTTTATATCATTCAGATCATTCAGATCTGATTATAGCAAGTTTTTAAATTATGTGTAGGACTTACCATAGTTTTACACTGAGACCTCAGTGAAAATATTCACTCAGGTGATATTGCGCAAAAACTGATGTAGATGTAAAACCTTTCCAGTCTTTGATAGTTTTTAAGAAATAATATTTAAAAAATATATATATACATGTATCAGGAATGATACCCCAGAGTTGATAGATCAACCGATGTCTTCATTTCAGCATCATATGGGCCGCGTCACGCGAAAAGGGGCACTCGGACATAAATAGAAACCACTGACTCAGATCTTTCTTAGCGCTATTATTCCAACATCTAGTCACGACAGTTATCATTTGTATTTATTTAAAAGTAGAACTTGATGTCCTCTAAGATGGCAAACAGTGTAACCCCAGATTAGCCGCCACGTCAGTGACGTGACGGCTGGTCTGGGGCTATACTGTTTGCTATGTCCGAGTGTCCCTTTTCCCATGACGTGGCCCATATGTTATAATTTTGTATACTACAAGATTTCTCATTATACACAACCACCTTTTTGCTTGGACCTCTAGAAAATTAAAACATATTGGCAGTAAAACAGAAATACCTATTGCTTTATTATCGATGGCAGTGGAAATCGTTACTGTTCCAGATTTGATGGGAGCCCGTGATATTGTGATTGTGGAGCCCGCAGCCTTGGGCGCATCTCCCGTACTGGCAGGGGAAGGAACACTTTCTTCTACAAAAGGAGAGTTTCAGACTTTTACCAATTCTTGGTGAGGATACATAAAGCTGGTTTAACCCTTTACCACATGCCAAATTTTCGACTGTCCCAAATTGAAAAAGTTTGCATACGACATTTCAAAATATGATGAAATTAAAAAACAATCTTCTGACAGTGCAGAAAATATTGTGGGAAAAGGGGGAATTTTTCCACAATGTTTACCAGAGTTGTCTGCAATGAACTGGTAGAATGTCGTTATTGCTTGGTAATGGGTTAATGCAAGGCTAAAGGAAATCCTTCACTTCTGTTCAAAACTTGCTATTGTTTAGCATTTAACCATCAATAACTCTTCCTTTACAACAGCATAAGATTGTTATAACTTAACTTATTTGTTTTACGTAACAGGGATCAAACCCGGGACCCTAGGTACAAGAAGCTGACACTCTACCACTGAACCATGCGACAATAATACCATATCATAATAACATAAACACAACCAACTTAAATAAAATCTATTGAAAATACTTTTTTACCAATATATGTAGAAAACATTAATTTTTAAAGATTCAAATAAAATATTACCATGTCACATGTTTAAGCTTTTGTGTCATTTGTAGGAATGACCAAGAATACTTAAATAGTCTGAATAAAACCCTTTGAAATAATTCTGTTTGAAAACAGTTCATCATAAACTAATGAAACTTTACAGAATGTCTTCAATACATCTTAGCTTATCTCTTCTATTTCACTTTTATTTTTATTGCATAGTGAACTCATCAGTTTTCATTTGAAGCATTAAAAAAGCTTTAATCTAAGAAACAAAATAAAAGGTAAAGAAAAGGATGTCACAAAAAGTTTTAAGCAACATATAATTTCAACATACATGCAAGTATCAAAATGATTTCAATCAAATACGATATGAAAAACATCACAACTAAATGACTAGGAGGTGATATATAATTGTGCAATTTTCAGTAGACATTACACACAAAAACATGTAGTTCATAACATACAACTGCTCTTATCTAAAGTAAATAAGAATAAACTTAAACTTAAGATATAAGTTAGTCAATCCCTACTTTCATATTTGAATGTTTGACTGTTCCAAATTGAAAAAACAGCATGGTTACTTACACCCTATGTAGGATCAAAGTATTGTATGTCACAAGGCAATCTGTCACTATTATTTCTAAAGTCATTTTCCTGATATGCATACATAAAAACAAACATGTATGTAGATTAAGCCAGGGCAATTTTTCCTTCAATATGTAGAGGTCTCAACCACTAGATTTTGTGAGTTTTATGACTCATTGGTAAACCGAAAAGCTGGTGTGACTTTGAATTTGGATTTAATTAGAAAAATGCATGGCTTTAGGTTAAAGAAAATGTCAATTGGTAAGATTTCAATTGTAAGCCTCTGTCATCTAGACAATGCCCCTTGATGGGAATTTGTGACATGACCAAATTAAAGCAACAACTGACAAAAGCATGACAATACAAACATTTTCCAAATGATACTCAATAGACCCACTGTGACAAAAGAATAAATTATTCATTATGAACAATCCCTTCTTTTGTCACAGTGGTTTATCAAGAATTATTCAGCAAACATGTAAAAGCAGTGTTATATGGAGTAAAGGGTTTCAACAAAAACATGGTATAAGTTTACCTGAATTGGTACTTGAAATGGTTTCTGCTAGAGGGGCACCCTGTAAAGCATTGACAACCGTCTCTCCTGGCCGCCCCCATTGTCTTCTGGCAGAATCAGGGTTCATTATCACTCTGTCACGGGCACTTGTTACTGCGGAATGTAAGCATACAAATTGTAACATTATAAATAATCATTCTATAAAATGCTCCTTACCCATTGCCAAACAACAAACAATAACGACATTTTAAGACTCTGGAAAACATTGTGGGAAAAGGAGAAATTGCTCTTAATGACAAGCAAGCATACTTTTACATTGAAATTGATATATCATGAATCTTTTTTCTGAGTGACTATCTATTTACCTCTTTTAACAATTAAATGTGCAACTTCAAAATAGAATGAATTTGGTTCAATGATGGGTAGTTTTGATTTAAATCAATACTTGCCACATGACAATATCAAATTTTCATTTAAAACGCCAACCATGTTTATAATTTTGACTAACACGAATATATTCCTTAAGTCATTTAGTATAACAATACCTAAGGGTTCCGTACAAGACTATAACAAGTCCTTTCACTTTTGTAAAAGACTATAACTGAAGTCTTGCATCAAGCCCAAAGGAAATACCTTCCATCTGAGAACCAGTTTCTTCTAGGGTCATCTTGCCAAGATTTGTGCTTGGTGCCCGGCCCCACTGTGAGCGTGCAGATTCTGCCTCCGCCTCCAAGGTTTGTTCAGCCAATGAGAGCTTTGCCCCGCCTCCCCATTGAGATCTGGCAGATTCTGCCTCTGCCTCCAAAGTCTGCTCAGCCAATGAAAGTTTAGGTCCGCCTCCCCATTTTGACCTTGCAGATTCTTGAGCATCTTCTGACTCTCTTGGTGGTCCCTGTGTATAAGTGATTATACAATTAATGATAGAATTAAAAATCATGGTAGGTAAAAAGGACTTCAACATTAAAAGCATACTAGCACTAAAAAAACTAAAAAACTTAGTAAAATGAGTTATAAATATGAAAGAATATGTTTTAACATCGGGAAAAACTACACGATCATGACTATATAAGGCCTGCACTGATAATTATAGATGTTTTAAAGTGCTATTTTCACAAAATGTTTACCCCACAATTTGAATTCATTGTTTACATTCAAGTGGCGTCTAATAAAGCAAAAGTGCTCAGTTAAATGAATGGCGGCCACCTCGTTAGGAAAATTATGCTACACATATATAAAACTGCCATTTATCCAACACCAACAATGTGAATATTCAAAATTGAAAATTTCTCAGATTTCTTTGGTCCCCGACATTTCTCGGCTGACCTTGTTTTATCACTAATTGTAAATGAACCAAAACCCAAACCCCATCAAATTCACCCTTTTACAGGGATCATGAGAGCGTGTTAATGCCTCAGATCCTCTGTAAAAGGGAATTTACAGTACTTTAACATTAATTGTCAATAATTCTAATTCTAGAGCTTAAACAATTTTAGTGTGTGAATGAGCGCTAGTATGGCTTTAAAACAAAGTCTACAAGAAGAAAATTGCTAATTGGATGTCACAAATAAACTTTTTCAAATATTGATCAAACGATATTTTTTTCTTTTCTATTTCATGGTTTATAACCATTTCAAGTTCTTGACATATAAAAAACTTACACAAGCTTAAGGAGACACACAAGTCAAAGCATTTGAAAGGTGTGTGCTGCAAAAGTTCACAAGATCCTATCAATAGATAATCATAAAAAGAGTAGAAATTCAGAACAATTATGGAAATACAGACAGACAATATATAAGGGTTATCAAATATCTCACATGATTTGTAGAATAAAGTTACAAATTAAGAGAAAGATAGAAATGAGAGACAACAATCTTGATTCAAGTAAAACTTGTATACCTTTTCATTCAGCTTCTTCAGAATTGATTCCTTTTTCTTCTGTAATTGAGATCTGTTGGTAAGAAGACAAGTTTTAACATAGAGTCTTTATAAGGCCTTTAAAGAGTACATGTTACTTGTATTAATTAGACTCATATCATATCTGCATTTTGTAATACATTTCTTTTAGAACTAATTACATAAACAAGAGGGCCATAATGGCCCTAGAACTGCTCACCTGAGATTACCACCTATTTGAAGAATAGTTAGAAACATTGCTTTTAACTTTTATAGAGTTTCTTATACTTCTATGCATTGACCTATTTTTCATTCCAATTTTACAAGTTTGACACTGTATGCTTGATGTGGGACATTAAAATGGTACATAATTCTTACAAAGCGGAAACTGAATATTTTACTTTTACAGATTGTGTATGTACAAAGATCAGCCTGTACTTTTGTCCAGGATGATCTATTGTTGCCATTTTGTAGTTATTATTTTGGCATATTTGGAAATCCAAATTGATATTGATGTATTTTGTTAAAAATTCTACAATACAAGTATATAGTGGAAATGCCAACATGTTCAAATTACAACGCACCCTGATGGCCATGTTTTTCGGATATAAAAATTCATGTTTTTATAAAATATGTTTATTAAGTTATAAATTTTACCATACATGTATATAGTGAAAACAAAAACACATTCAATGTTCAACACACCCTGGCGGCCATGTTTTTCAAGATATCTATTTTTTTTTAACAATTTTTATAGAAGGGTCCCTAAAGAACATTCCTGTGAAATTATTTTGAAATCTGACCAGTGGTTTTTGACAAGAAGATTTTTTCATGGTTTTTACCAAATATGGGCATGGCAACCATTCTGATCACATGACTGATTTTCTTTTTGACAAATCTTTATTCCCTCCAACTGGGGATGCTTCATATGATATCTCATTAGAATTGGCCCAGAGGCTTGGAAAAAAGGATGTTTGTAAAGTTATAAAATTTAGCATTCATGTATATAGTGAAAACTAAAATGTGTTTAAAGTTCAACACAGCCTGGTGGCCATGTTTTTCGAGATATCAAAATTCTTTGAACATCTTTTGAAAAGAGCCCCCTAAAGAAGATTCCTGTGATATTATTTTGAATTGTGACCAGTGGTTTCAGACAAGAAGATTTTTTAAAAATTGCAGAAATTCCTTTTTTCATGCCACAGCAACCAAAGTTCTGCATGGAATCAATTTCTTTGAACAACTTTTGAAGAGCATCACCCAATGGACATTCCTGTGAAGTCCTGTAATTAGGATTGGCCCAATGGTTTAGGAAGAGAAGATGTTTAAAGAAATTGTTGACGACGCTCGACGGACGACAGAAATTGGGCGATCACAAAAGCTCACCTTGAGCACTTTGTGCTCAGGTGAGCTTAAAACAGTCTATTCTGTATCATATTTCTTAAAAAAAAATTATATCTTCTTTCCATCACATCAGTAATATCTCAATAAATCATCTATGACCTGCTTATGAACTATTCATGCCATTGTCCATAAGATCTAATCGTTCAAAGGTCCCTGATCCATTTGGATAAAATCAAGTACAGCAATAATGGGACGCATATACAAAAGCCACATCATTATTTTTCATTTAAACCACATCAAATGATCAAAATTGGTATGGTGAAGATTTGGCATACTTTGGTCTAGAGTCATCATCTGGTTCCACCATTTTTGGGACAGCTCCTATAGCTCCCAATGCTCCAGTCATTGCTGGTGCCCTGGAATAATCAAACAGAATTACATAGAGTAATCAAGAGTTTGTTTTGTTAATGAAAAATATTTCCCTAAGTGGAACGTTACTTGCACATTTAAGCATTATATATCACATATACTGTCAAATTGTCAAAACATACCATTAAAATGTAAAATGTGTAAAATGCTCCATCGCAAGTCAATCACAATAAATTTGCCTATTTACTCATGCAGCAGACATTCTAATACAAGCTGTTAACATACGTTTTCATAAGATGGGAGTTTCTACGGTACAATCTACCAGGCCGAATTCTGGATGGTAAAATGGAAGGAACAAAACAGCACACTGTCCATAGAGATGAAGGCTTGCCATGAGACAATGTATGTTGTTGCTTGTTGTTGTTGTTGTTGTATTTTGGAAAGTTGCATTCTGACCAATCAAATCGCTTAGAATTTGTAGGCTGCCCATTGTCTATCTTAGGGAACATAGCGGAGCCAGTAGACAGGTAGGAACCAGTTTATGTTGTTTGGTAATGAGTTAACAAGAAAATCAGTAATACCTAGGTTGTTGGTTGTTGCCATCTGGTACATATTTAGGTGACACACCAATGGCATTTACTGCCCCAGTCATGGGTACAGAGGGTTTAGGTTTTACAGCAGGTGCTACTGGTCTGAAAATACAACCATGATTCATTAATGTATTGTTTCTCATACAGCTCACATCCAGATATATAAAAAACAAATCCAATAAATTCATGATGGATGTTCAACATCCAATTTTGTATTGGTGCTTGATATACAAATTAATTGTACCTATTGACAGCATGATTAATTCAGGAAGCTTTAATTTACTAAGTTTTTATATGGGGAAAGTCTCAATTGTAATTGCGATATTGCGATGTCACAATCTTGGATTAAAATGCATGTTAATTCACTGTATACACACTTTGAAGAATTTGAAATGATCTAATTTTGCTTCAAATGACTATACTTCTGTGCATATCATATAACAGTACAGCTGTTGTGCAATTTTAAAGAAATAAATCTAACCTTCCAAACTTGATGTCCTTACACATAGATAACATTAGGCAAATGAAAAGTTTATCATACAAACCATCAGAGTATTTGAGAGTTAACAATGGTAGAAAATGAAGAAAGCACCAGCCATAAGCTTTTCCCCCATTCCGTCAACACTTTTTTTTTAACCCTTTTGGTGGTGAAACCGACTTCATTCTTATGCAAACAGGTTAGATCCAGGCCAACCCCCAAGTTGAATGATTGGTGGTTGGCCTGTGATTTTACCTGTTTGTTACTATGAGTATATTTCATCATCAAAATTAAGCAGATATTTAAGGGTTTGGAAAACACCCGAGACACAAATCTATTTTTAGAAAATTGCCTAGCATTCTAAAGGTTAAAGTGTATTTAATTTTGAAACAAGAGATGAAACAAGGATAAGCAAATATCTTATAATTGATTTTGGTAGAGACAGATATGTAATGGGTTAAATACATTAATACTTGAAAAAAAACTATATCCATTAAAAATCTGCAAGCTTTATAAACCAACATTGAAACTAATTTGAACAAAATGTGAATCAACACATAATGAACACTTCTTGTTTCTTGCAATGTTTATTTTAGGTTGTCTGCAACATATCCATCTGAATCAATCTTTACTATGAAACTTGAAAGTCAGGATCAGGAAGATATCTCGTAATCTTGAAGAAACAACATACTTACTTGTTCATGTTCTGCCGGACCTGGAAAAGGACAAAAGAAACAGTACAGTGTTAAACTGGAAATAACATCAATCTGTGGAAAGTTGAGTAACACTTGTATGCTATCTATTCAAGAAACCCTTATTCATGTCTATAACAAAGCTGAAAAACGTTGCTTATACACATTGTTCAAATTACTTCTGAGCAAATTGTAACTTTTGTCAAAGTTTTAAGTTATTTCTTCAGCATCTGGATAAAAGCTATCATTTGTATCACTAAAACAGTGTATGGATTTAAAGGTGGAAAAAGTAAATGGATTGCTACCTTTAATTGAAAAGAGAAATTGGACAGTACAAGCTATTCTACAAACTAAATTATTGCAGTATTATATTTAAGTTGTATGAGGGTTGTTCGAAAAGTTCGTAGAATTTTGTTATATCTCTGTGCAACATTGTTCGATACTCTTGAAATTTGATACATGCATGCACTCACCTGTTTTCAACATATATCAAAAATGAAAAAACAAAGACATCATTCTAGCAAGATATATTGGTTACTGTAGCAATGTAGTTACCGAAAGCCGGAGCAGGTTGAAAAATACTAAGATTTCAAATATATTCCGCATATTTAAGGCGTGGTTGGTCTCACTCAACGTGTTACAAGAGACGAAAAAATAGCTTGCAATAACATAACATCATGATGCCATTTCCTCTGAATTTTAGAACATTATCAGGGTTTTTATAAAAACTAGAGCTTTTATCCTGCAGAGAGAGAAAAAATGTTTGGACAAAAAATGACGTCAAACAGTGACGTTGAATTGCAGAGTGTAATTAAATTGCAATATCATAGTAAGTCTTTTGCATGGATGAAGCACTTGTTAAAGTATTGCACAACACCTTTGATAAGAAATGTATATATCAAGGGATTCCTAGGTTAAGCTATTAATTCTTAACCCTTTACCAAACAATAACGACATTTGACCAGTTTGTTTTTGGAAAAACATTGTGGGAAAAGGAGGAATTGCTCTTAAAGTCCAATTTCTCCTTTTCCCACAATGTTTTCTATCCTATCAGATGATTATTTTCCAATTTCATCACATTTTGAAATGTCGTCTGCAAACCCTTTCAATTTAGGACAGTCGAGAATTTGGCGTTTGATAAAGGGTTTATTGACAAATTAAATTTCACAGTTCACCTCTCTAAGGTTCTTCTCTTTCTCATAGAGCTCCTGCTTCTTCTGGTCTATAACACCTTTTCTCTGCCTGGCCCAGTCTTCTGCTTGTTTCTAAACACACCAAAAAAGGGGAAAATATATTAAATGTGCTTGTTCACAGATGGGAAAATTTGAAAGTCAAAATAAAATGTCATTGAGACAATACAGTTTTGTATTTTTCTATGATATACAATTAACAAGAGACAAAATTGTCATAGAACCAGGTGTTAAATGTCAACTTGCTCTGATTCTGATTCAGTGACCCCCATTAAAGTAAAGAGGTTAATCAGAGCATAGGCGTAGGAGCCGGGGGGGGGGGGCCGGGGGGCCCGGCCCCCCAATATCCAGATTGGGGGGGCCAGAGTATACTTTGGCCCCCCCCCATATTCACAATGGAAGATGAAGATTTTTGGAAAGAAAAAATGAAAGAAATGAAATTTAACAGCATAATTAATATAAAAGTGTATTTTGTGCTTTATTTAATACCAATTCGCCTTTTGTTACGAACAATAACCAAATCATTTTGACGTCATCATCGAAAATAGCAATCTGAATACATCAGGTTTATCCAATGAAATCTCAGCTCACAGAAAGTTTCGACTAACGAAAACAGTAATGCAAAACATACTCTAAGCAGTCAGACCCTATATTGTATTTAAATATAGACTCATTTTTAAATCGTAGTAGTAGACGAACTCGTGGCTGTGACAGCAAGGTGGTTGTCACTTTTAGTAAATATCAAAACAATATGCTATCCGCGTGAGATCGAAACCTGGTTAATCCTAATTTCTTTTTCTTTTGGTTATTTTGTCTTAACTAAGATACACATTTCATACCCTTTCTTTTAATTCATTTAATGATATTGAATTTGTAGACGCATGATTGATCATTAGAAAGTTTAGGAATATTTATTCTTAGACCGGTCCTCATCTGAAGTTGGCCCCCCCAATGTTGAAAACGCTCCTACGCCTATGCAGAGGTACCTATATACCAAATATTGAAGACATTGGTAAAGAAATAAAAGCCCTATGAAAAAATAAAGAAACAAATCACAAATAAACAAAAGATCTAAAATAAGAAAAAGTTCTTTGTATTAAAATCCATTTGAGTTTGTCATTAGGCTTAAGAAGTTTGTTTTGGAAAACAATTAAACTATTAATGAGTGGAAATCAAACGAAAATAAAAAATCTCAGTTATAAAAAAAGTTTGTATTTAGTCAAGCCTGCGTAAAAGGTAGAAGACAATGCAATCATTAGGTTCTGAAACCAAAGTGACAATTAGGAGAATTTGCTCATGATGTACAAAGTCCTTTAGTCATTATGATTTCAAAACAACAACAACAATCAATCAGTTAAAAGAGTAAACTAGCCTTCAATGCCTCAGCTTTCTTCTTCCTCTCCTCAGCCTCTTGCTCAGGACTCTTCTTCCCTAAAATATTTCTCCGATCTTGATAGTTTTGTTGTCGGATTTGTCGAAGTTTCTCCAGATATTCCTGCTCCTCACGATCTCTGGAAGATGCCACTGAGGGCTTATGCTGCTGCTGGTCCGGTACTCTGTTGTTGGCACCTGTAACAATGGATCAGAAAATCTCCAAATTCCCGGCCTCTCTAAGACCCCTCCCATACCATATACATGTATATCTCAAACAAGCATGCCCATTTGTTCGAATGATTTAACGCAATTGATACATGCCTTTCACATTGTCACTAGTGATGATTTTAAAAAGTATCAACTTTGACAGAACTACTTTTCAATAACCATTCCTTTGCTTAAAAGTTATGGCTGTGCTTTTGCACATGGCACGTAAAAGTGTGTATACCCAAATATACCCATACACATATATGATGTCATAGGCGTGGTGAACTGCTTTGCTCCTCCCATTTCATATTCCATTTGGCCTTTATGGAGATATTTTGGCAAATAGATTTTATGTAGTGGAATGAAATAAAAAGAAAATTCAACTCCATTTAATTGATATAAATAATATGTCACTTGAATGGGCTGTTATCATGTAGAAAAAACTTATTCTTCGAACTTGTTTTTTCAACCTGCTAACAATACATTCTCGTGACATATTTTTGATATCAATTGAAAGGAGTTGACTATCCTCTTTATATTTGGGATTCCGGAGTTACTGTAGAGCGTGTATAAGGTCTCTATAAGAATGAACCCTAATTAATACACGCCCCAGACATTTGTTTCACAGGGGCATAACAATTAACATTGGAATTCCATAGGTCATGTTAAGCATGAATGATGCCAATTGTTCTGTCTTAAATCCAGACCAATTTTCTTCAAGTGTCAACTTGCAATTGGTCTGGTTTAACTGAAATCAGTCAAAAATGGACAGAGTTGCATTTTTTTGATGCCTGCCTGTATCAAATGCATGATATAAACTTGTTCATACCAACATTTTATACAGAAATATTCAACCGTGTGTGTGTTTACAGTTGGCAAAACCCTTTATTACTTATCAATAACTTTTATCAAAATCCTTAATATGAAACAAGTACCTACATTTCTACTAATCATTAGGTAATCAAAGAAAACTAGGGATAGTTGTCAATTAAATGAAAATGTACAATGAAATTAAAAACAAAATTGATATAAACTGACACTCTTGACTTGAAAGAAAATTAGTTAAAAGGGTTGATTTATTGTTTTCATTCAGATGTAACATATTGGAAAGAAGCAAAGGCAGACAGAGAAGTATTCTTCTTTTATCACCATTTGCCTAACAAATAGACAAATCCAGACATAAAGTTTGAAGTCTTTTTCCTCTGCAACAATGTTAATCCTTACAATACTGGGTAATTTTCTAAAAATAGATTTTTGTGAGGTTTGTGAACTTGGCGTCTTGCCTGGATCTAACCTGTTTGAATAAGCATAAAGTCGGTTTCAGCACTATAAGGATTAAAATACAACTAAAATTTAATTTTATGCCGAAAATGAGCTGAGTTTATACAGGAAATGAATTGAGTTTAAACTTGAAATGCCCTGACTTTATGCAGTGAATAATATGAGTATTGTCTAAAATGAAATTACTGATTCTAAGAGAAAAATCAATAAATACGGAGAAAAACCAAGATCAAACTGAGTTTACATTAAGATTGAACTGATTTTATATTGAGCTTCAACTTAATTGATATTAGGATGAAATCAAGTTTATATTGAGATTAAACATAGTTTATATTGAGATTAAACAGAGTTAAATTGAGATTAAACAGAGTTTATATTGAGATTAAACAGAGTTAAATTGAGATTAAACAGAGTTTATATTGAGCTTCAACTTAATTGATATTAGGATAAAACCAAGTTTATATTGAGATTAAAGTGAGTTTATATATTGACTTTAAACTAAGTTGTTATTAAGATCAAACCAAGTTTATTTTGAGATTTAAATGAGTTTATATTGAGATTAAAGTGAGATTGTATTAAGATTACCCTAAGTTAATACTGAGATCAAATGCTTGGCCCTTACCAGACGGTGGTCTTTGTTGGTCCTTGGATGAGGGTCCAAACAGTTGTGCATGTCCCCTTTGTTTGTTCAATTCAGCTTCTCGCTTTCTGTTGATAAAATCGTTTACAAGTCTCGCTCTCTCTTCTTGCTGGTTTTGACCTCTGTCAATTGAATTGGATCATAATTCAATCACATAACTTTAGTGATAAAGCATTAAGCTTAAATCAAATTCCAAACCATTTAGACAAAAGACTTGAATTGATTATATAAAAGAATTTCTAGAATAAAAGCCAATACCGGTACATCTTTAAGGGCAATTTCACATCTTTAATCTAATAATTTGTATGAAAATAGTGAGAAAGGGATTTGGAATTTTACAAAAGATTTAAAATTTCTTCTTTATTATTTGGCAAAATTCATTATTTCTACCATAAAACTTTATGGCACATTTATTCTGAACCATGAGTACCGGCAATCATTCAGGAAAATGATGTTACCTGGTACAAACTGAAAGTAATTTTCATCATTCAATAAAAAAGCAAATGAAAAAAAAAAGAAGAGAAGAATGTATGGTATTGTGCAGCAATCATTTTGACGAAAAAGGATAAAGTTTTCTTTAGGAAAAATTTATTCTTTAGTCACATTGGTTTCTTTACCCTTGACCAAACGCCAAATATTTGAGTGTTGCAAATTGGAAGAGTTTGCATACAACATTTCAAAAAGTGATGAAATTGAAAAATAATCTTCTGATAGGGCAGAAAACATTGTGGGAAAAAAAAAAAATTGCTTGCTAAGAGTAATTTCTCCTTTTTACCACAATGTTTTCAAGAGTTGTCTTCAACCAACTTGTTAGATGTCATTATTGTTTGGTATTGGGTTAGGTCTTCTGCAGCTGTCATGCAAACATGAGTTTAATAAAGTAAGAAGTCAAGAAACAGGGGACACTTTAACATTCTGACCTTTGGTTATGGGCCTGATATAATGGTGTTGGGGCTGGAACCTTTGGGGCTTGTCTCCACACTGGTGCTGGGTTAGGGGCTCCAGGTAAGGGTCGTGGGGCGCCCATGTAGGCTCCTGCTGGAGCTAAAAGCATAGAATGGAGATAAGTTAACCCTATACCAAACAATAATGACATTTAACCACTTTGTTGAAGATGACTGGAAAACATTTTGGGAAAAGGAGAAATTGCGCTGCTCTTAACGAGCAACTTCTCATTTTCTGCCCTATTAGAAGATTATTTTTCAATTTCATCACATTTTGAAATGTCGTCTGCAAACTCTTTGAATTTTGGATAGTTGAAAATTGAGCGTTTGGTAAAGGGTTAAATCAGTTTGACTTCCTCTTAATTAAACATAACATTAGCATTGTCTTACAAGTATAAATAGGTCTAATCATTAAAACCATATTGGACTTTTCCGTTGATATGAAAAGCAGACAAAACTAAAACAAACAAAAATAATAAAATTCATCAAATAATATAAGTTTGTTGTATTTTCATCTAAGACGGCTAAATATGTGAGAAAAAGGGGGCCTTTCACATAAAATTAGGATCATGATAATAATTGTTAAAATGTCACTAAAGTTCCAATCTAATTTTCATTTTATCACAATGTCTTCTGAAATAATCCACTCAAAAATGTTAATGCTTACACTTGCTATACATGCTTTTCAATTTCTTACCAGCAATAAAACATCATATGATATGAAGAAATTGATCAAGAATTACCTGGCGCAGGTACGCCATCCTGGCGCTGTCGGACATCTCTGTCTTTCTGAAGCTTGTCAAGGTATTGGTTATAATGCTCGTATTTACCTCGCTCCTTTTGAGCATTGGCGTTGTTACCATTGAAATCACCACCGCCAACCTGCTGGAATGGTTATTTAATCCTTAGAATGCTGGGTAATTTTCTAAAAAAATATTTTTGAGTCGTCTGCTTTCCAAAACCTTAAATACCAGTTTGATTTTGTTAAGAAAATATACTCAGAATAGCAAACAGATTAGATCACAGGCCAGCCGCTAATTTACTGGCCTGGACCTAACCTGTTTGCGTAAACATCAAGTTGGTTCCAGCACTTTAAGGGTTTTTAATAGGTGAGGTGTTTTGAAAGTGGAGCTTCTTTTTTAAAATCCTCTTGCAGGACGCAAAATCACCAATGATAATAAATCTTTACTAAATTCATGTTTTATAAAACTGTTGACCATATTACAGAACTTAAAGAATTCTACATTCATTTAAAAAGATAGTCCTAGAGCGGTTGAACGTTTCCAAAAACCCATGTAACAATGTTTTTAAAAATACCACCTCTCATTCTAACTTTAAATTGTTGTTTACAATAAAAAACAACCTTTTAAACAGTTTGCAATATTTGCAATATAAATGTTCTTTATCTTTTCTGTACATTTATGAACGGGATTGAAAACCTGTCATCAATCTAATCTTATTTTACTTTAGAAATCTATGTTGTAATTTGTCGGTAGAAGACAATTTATTTAAAAAAAATCAAAGTCTCTGAGATAGCATCTTACAGATACATTTCTTCTTATGAGCATGATCAGTTTGTCTGTTTGTTACTATGGATAAAACAAAATATTATTTAGAAAAATCAAGCTTTTTTTGCGTTTTTTTGTCTGCTGCTGGTTTTAATTTGAATGAGTCAAACATTCCCATATGGGAATATGGCTTGAGGTGTACATTTAAAATAAGAAAATCATGAGTTATTTACCCTTGGTGGAGCTACTGGTGGTTGCCTTGGGAACTGATCACGAGGAGATTTCTCTGGTTTCTGAAAGCAATAACCATTATTGACTTATTTCAAGTGTATTTAGAGTGTCAGACAATAACAAGTAAGTTTCCATATAGAAAGAACAGGAGTTTTCATATAGCAGCTGTCTTAAACAGCAAACTTTTTAAAACATCAAGCTTATTCAAATCCCAGTATCTATCTGAGTCGTTTAACCCATTTGCAAACAATAAGGACATTAACCAGTTTGTTGCAGATGGCTCTGAAAAACATTGTGGGAAAAGGGGAAATTTCTCTAAACAGTTGAACTTGACTGTCCTGGCTGAATCTGAGTGTTCCATTCAATTCAACCCTTTACCAAACGCTAAATTATCGACTATCCCAAATTGAAAGAGATTGCAGAGAGACATCTAATTTTCCGATAGGATTGAAAAAATTGCGGGAAAAGAAGGAATTTCTTCTTTTCCCACAATGTTTTCCAGAGTCGTCTGCAACAAACTGGTTAAAAATTGTTATTGTTTGGTAATGGGTAAATGAACAATATTTGTTTACCTTTACCCCAGTAAAACCAATTCTGATAAATTTGAAACAGATGCTAAATAAAACCAAACATTCTACAGTACACATTAACCAAAGGGCCATTTCTGAAGAACATTCTCTTCTAGAAATAAAGGCATCATTCATCAACATTTTAGAATATGAATTAAAGTTTATCTCTTTGTGAAGATTTCTTTCAAACAATAGTAAAAAAAGGAAAATTTGGTCTCCATAATGACCATAAGCTTATTCGCATGTGGTGCTTTTCTATCAATCTATATTGAAACCGCTTGTTTTGTAAGAGCATCCATTGTTTGGTTGATTTGTTTTACATCGATTGTGAAGGAAGCTTGATTGAGCCTCAAAGTCACTCTCGACTGCTTCCTGGATACTACAACAGTATTTGCGCCGATTTGTGGGTTATTTCAGACAATTTTTACCTCGCCTAACAGGGATTCAAACCTGGGAGTGTCGGTACAAGAGGCATACACCCTACCACTATCGCCCAAATTGGCAAGACATTTTCAAGTGCTAGCCTAGTAAAAGAAAATCCAAGTAAGCTGTAATATAATCCAAAACCTATTTACAAGTTTTTAAAACCCATACAACATCAACAACATGCGAATATCAGTAAAAAGACTAAACCATTAAAAGAGGTTTTTGCTTAATGATCAATTATGAGTTATTTAATAACATATGGTATATCTAATTCCATGTAAAGCTTAATAACTGTGTTAACCCATTATTAAACAATAATGACATTTAACCAGTTTGTTGCAGACAACTGTGGAAGATATCGTGGAAAAAGGAGAAATTCCTCTTTAAGAGCCATTTCTCCTTTTCCCACAATGTTTCCTTTCCTATAAGAAAATTGTTTTTCAAATTCCATTACATTTTAAATGTCATCTGCAAACTCTTTCAATTTGGGCATTTGAAAATTCTATGTTTGTTAAAGGGTTAAATGAAGGTGCAAGTATTTGCTAAGTGATCAAATATGAGTTATCTAATAACATATGGTATATTTATATCCATGTAAAGTGTATAACTGCATTAAATGAAGGTGCAAGTATTTGCTAAGTGATCAAATATGAGTTATCTAATAACATATGGTATATTTATATCCATGTAAAGCGTATAACTGCATTAAATGAAGGTGCAAATATTTAGCTAAGTGATAAAATATGAGTTATCTAAGAACATATGGTATATCTAAATCCATGTAAGGCTACATAACAGTGTTAATGGATGTGAGATTGGAAATGAAGCATACCCCTTTGTCGGAGTCTATAGAGCTGATTAAGTTACTCCATCCCTCTTCTCGGGATCTATTTATTCTGGCAAGCTGAAACCAGTAAAGCAGGGTTTAACATTATGTTGTTTTTTTAATTTTGGGGTCCACTGGAAGCAAATGAGAGAAAACAGGGGTACAACAGAAGATTTTGGGGGTCCATGTTCTATAATGTACGGTTTAATCCACAAATACTTCTTTTTAATACACCTAAACCCTTTACCAAAAGCCAAATTTTCGACTTTATCTAATTGAAAGGGTTTGCAGACGACATTTCAAAATGTGATGAAATTCGAAAATAATCTTCTGATAGGGCAGAAAACATTGTGGGAAAAGGAGAATTGCTCGTTAAGAGCAATTTCTCCTTTTCCCACACTGTTTTCAAGAGTCGTCTGCAATAAACTGGTCAAGTGTCGTAATTGTTTGGTAATGAGTTAAGCAAACGGCTTCAGCAATCATTGTGACATGGCAATAATCACATATTTTTTCATGTTCATCAAAATAATGCAAATTTTTGTTGCATTATATTTTGACCACAAACATTATTGTTACTGACACACAGGCAGTTGGAATACACACCACAGAAAAACAGTTGGATTCAGTCAACCCATGTTAATATCTATACTTATTAATTTATACACCAAGTGAGGAGCAACTGAAGTACATCCTTGTATATCCGTTAAACTTTTCTGGTGATTTAGATAAAAACAATTCAAGAAAAAGGTGCATGTATATGAGATAAACAAAGACGTTAAAACCCCATGTGTTCGGGGTGAAATTTAATGTAAATCTTTGCGTTTTAGACATGGCAGTGCTAAAAGTGTGCGTACATGAGAGAATAAATGCGTAGATGGATGCAGGATCTTACGTCTGGTAAAACCCCGAGTAAAGGAAGGGGTTCCATTTTACACAACCACTTAAAGAAAATATTTGAGTAAGTTGAAAATTACTCGGATAGTAATTTAAGTAAAAGTGCAATATTTCAATGTGACATTTCATTTGAAGGGTTTCAGAGGGACCCTTCAAATGATGTGCTGCTTTGCAATATTGCTTATCTCCATATTGAAATAAAAGGAAATTCTGATTTTAACTTACACAAGTTTGAGCATAAGATGTTTAGTAAAACGCTTTAAGGACTGAGTCAAACTAGACAATTTGGACTGTCTCCCATATGGGGGATGGGTTCAACCGTAATTAAATACTACAAACATAGTCATACTCAAAATCGAAATATTTTGAGGTAAACCAAGGAACATTTCACAATGGAACAATTATTTTGATGTAATATAAACTGAGTTATGAAAATACAATGCATATGGAATTGGTCTCAGACTCTCAAACACAGATACAAGCAAATATGACTGCATAATAGCCTGTACAGATCATTTAAGGTAGAATACCCATAATCCGCTATTTTGAAACTCATTCTTACGTCAGATAACTGATAATGGTGGTTCTCGGTAAAGATCGGCTGGGGCTGGAACTATTCGGTGTAAGGTGAACTGTTCCGGCCCATACCGGTGCATACTGAGAATGACCGAAGTCATCTGACGGAAGAATGAGTTTCAAATCGGCAGCTTATGGGTATTCTACCTTAAGCCAGCCCCGATCAGATTGCCACTTAGAAGTACAAAGGGAAAGCCCTTTTCTTTGTTTTCATGTCTTATAAATCCATTCAGCTCAATATGTAACCCTCTCCATTAGTCATCATGTTTTAAATGCTTCCAACAGCAAAAGTGCAAAAAAGATAATAAAAAAATGTCTTACCTTTTGTTTTTCTTGAAGTTCTTTATGTCTCCTTTCATATTCTTTCTTCTGCATATCTTCTCTTCTTTTTCTCTCTTTCTCTAGCAACTCCATTTTCTTCTTTTTCAGGTCCTACAATACAAATAGGTTGTTATTATGGCGCAAATTATCAATTAACTTAACAAATAGTTCTGTTTCTGACATCATATGATGTTTACTTTTTATTATGGTCTTAGACAAAACATTAAAATGCAATTTCAGTTGAGAGTAATGCATGTAGTTTTCATTCCATACAAATATTTGGTTGTTTGAATCAAAACATTTTTCTAAATCAAGAGCATTTGCTTTTACTTCACAAAATTGAAAAAAACAACTTATTTCATGTGAATCTCTTGGAAACATTGGATTCATTAAAATGAGTCAGTGTACACCCAACTCGTTTCTTTAAGAGACTAAACAAATGTTTAAGTGGTTATAACAAAAGGTTAATAGGGAAAAGAGTATGAAAGAAAACATCGAAAGAATTTTTTTCAACAAACAGAAAAGATTTGATCCCAAAGCCAAATGAGGAGCTTATAAAGGAAAGGAGTGGATATTAATCTTAATTCAAAGTATTATCTGAAGCTAATTGGTTCATTTTGAAATAAACTTTTGACCAGTTTGTTGCAGACGACTCTGGAAAACATTGTGGGAAAAGGAGAAATTGCTCTCAGTGAGCAATTCCTCCTTTTTCCACAATGTTTTCTGCCCTATTAGAGTATTACTTTTAAATTTCATCGCATTTTGGAATGTCGTCTGCAAATGCTTTCAATTTGGAAAAGTCGAAAATTTAACATTTGGTAAAGGGTTAATGCTGTTTTGTCAGATAGAAAGGTATGACAAATATTCAAACATTGAGAACAACATAAGAACCTGATGGCCTCCTTGTACCAAAGTGCAATACTAATTACCTGTCTGGGGTCAAATGGGGGGCGACCATTGGTGTTAACAATTTGTCTTTTGATTCCTGCCTAGAAGCAAGATTGTCTAACTTTTTTCATGTATAAAATGTTTCACAATTCAGTTATATGACAATATTTATCTCTTGTTAGCATCACACAGGATAATTTGATTTCATTTAACATTGACATTAAAGGCCTACTTAAGATGCATACATCAAGTTATCCACAAAAATAAACTAAAGCAAATTCTGTTCTAAATTATTTCTGAATTTCACAAATAAACAGAAAATTTATCAATTTTTGCCTGATCTTTAATCATTTTTCAATACTTCCATAACCAAACAACTATTAATCTTTTTCCATCACAAACAACTTAAAATACATTTTGAAAAGGAAAAAAAACAAAGCAATTTTCTAAGGATTTGGTCACATTGGTTTCCCTTCATTATCACACAGAAATCATTATTTTACATTCTTTCGCAAGTGAAAACAGAATTCTTGCAAACTGGATATTCCATACCTGACTATTAGCAGGCCGGTTTCCAGCAGCACTTCCTGGCTTTGACCCCGCAGCACTTCCAGGACGAGAACCAGCCGCACTCCCAGGTCGTGAACCAGCCGCACTCCCAGGTCGTGAACCTGCACTTCCTGGGCGCTTTTTGTCAGCAGATGCTCTGTGTATAGAGTAGAATGGACAGATTGATGTAAGATTTCAGTTAAGTGATCTAACAGGCTAGCAAACAGTCACAGATTATGCTCTGTGTATGGAATAGAATGGATAGATTGATGTAAGATTTCAGTAAAGTGACCTAGCAGGCTAGCAAACAGTCACAGATTATGCTCTGTATATGAATAATAATTGACAGAATTTCAGCGAAGTCATCTAGAACAGTCACATCTTATGCTCTGTATATTGAATTAGATTAATAGATTGGTGTAACATTTAAATGGAAAAGACATGAATGTGACCTACAAAACAGTAAGATCTTATGCTCTGTATATAGAATTAGATTCATTACTTAGTGTTACATCTCAATGAAATAGACATGATAGTGACCTAGCACACATTCATAGCTGATGATCTGTAAGTAAAATCAAATGTGTAGCTTGTTATAACAGTTAAAGTGATATATCTACAATGGAGGGTCCGTAATAGTTGTAATAATCACGTTTGTGGTGTTAAGTGTCGTATATAACTACCGACAATGAAAGAATAAATTCTGGATGGTGCATGTAGGGTTCATAATAATATTCCCAGATATGAATGATGATGTAAGCGATGTTCTTTTTGAACATTCAACGGATATGCCTGGGGCGTTCTGCTACCATCGGATATCATCACAAACAGTCACATGACAGTAATTGAGTCAAACAGCGACATTGTTATTGGCATAACATGATCTGGTCATGTGCAAAATCTTCAAATGCCCCTGTGAGTTTCAAGAACAGGTATTTTATAAATAGTAACTTATAAAAGGTTCATGATCTGACTATTCTGTCTTGTATGCAAAATCATGTATATATCAATTCACACAGTCTTCAAATGACATCAGTTCTTCAGGGATTATTTCATAAGAATATCATACCTTTATGAATACATTGATTTCTAGCATACTCAATAAAAATATGCCCATTGTAGACCAGTTCACTTTAAGTGAAGTTGATATGACTGTGACCCAGCAAGTAGTCAAAGGTGATACAAGTGTACCAACTAAATTAAAAATATGACAAGGGCCTTAGAGAGGGATATATAATTGTAAGTAAACAATCGTAGACACAAAAAATCAAACAAGTCATTGACCATTACCTGCATTCTAAGGTAATAAACTAAAGCAAAAGTCAAATGATTTTATATGGACATCTCAACCATCAATTTAAACAATTAACTAATTCCATCTTTACAAACATTCCTAATTAAAACAGACAACAATAGTTTTAAGAAATCTTTCCTTTTATTTAAATGTTTTTTTCGGAAGTCTAGTCTTCATGTATTACCACAATACCTCACATAGCAGTATCTTTTTCAGGACACTGTGATACAAGAATAAATTGTCAATGAGCAATTCATCAGTTTGTCAGAATGTTTTCTACCAAATATCACAAAGAAAACATATTTCTTTCTTGCTATGACTTGTCGTTTGTTGAAGCTTCCAATTTTGGCTAGTAACTAATTCCCATATTGTGGAAGGAGTTATTGGTAAAAAGGTAAAACCCCAAATTACAATATACCGGTAATATTCATTTAACTCTTAAAATTCCACTTACTACCAGAAAACCTTGTTGTATGTGTAGGGTAAAATATTAGTATAAATGTAGGCGTAAATAATAAATGAACAAGGATATGATATCTCAAAATGGAAAACACCCTCATATTTAACATTGTTCCCTATTTACAGAAAGAAGTTATGAAATTCATTTGAATTTATTTTGAATCAAATCTTATATTACATACCTCACTTCCCTGGACTTTTTAACAACCGGCGCACCATATATTTTAGAAGGGTCATATCTCTTTACGGCTGCAGATGCTGCTGCAGGACCACCAACATCCGGTCTATTTCTAGCAGCTGTAATAATCAAACAATGAGTTGGTCTAGCAGCTTTGGCAAAGAATTAATAACAGTTGTCCCTGTGGACCAATCAAATTAAAAAATTGTGTGGTAAATGATTCAGAAAAGAGAATGAAAGAGTAGTGCGATTGGCCATGACATATCTCTGTTTTCCACATTGCAGATGACCAATCAACCTAAAGCTTTGTCTGGCTGAGAATCAAGGGAAAAAAGTAGAAGAGTTAACCCTTTCCCAAACAATAGCAACATTTGACCACTTTGTTGCAGATGACTTTAGAAAACATTGTGGGAAAAGGAGAAATTGCTCGTAATGAGTAGACGAGCAATTTTTCCTTTTCCCACAATGTTTTCTGCCCTAACAGAAGATTATTTTCCAATTTCATCACATTTTGAAATGTTGTCTGCAAACTCTTTCAGTTTGGGACCGTAGATAATTTGTTGTTTGGGAAAGGGTTAAGGCTGTACCTGATGGAGGTCGAGCTGCTTCTTTCGGCGGAGGCGGAAGGGCCCTCCCCAACTTGTGTCCATGCATTATGGTATGACTGAACTCTGAGGATAATTGCTGAAACACAAAATATGGGCCAGGATTCTATCTACTTAACAATATTAGACTAAGCAATATTGAACATAGAGGATAGTTGCTGAAACACAAAGTATGCACCATGGTATCGTATAACTGAACATCTTATGCTTAGAAATTATGCAAGTTAAAAAAAACATTCCATCCTATTTCCATATTAGGCTTAGCAATATTGCAAAGTAGCACATCATTGAAAGCCTCTATTCGAGACGCTTCCAATGATGTGTCACATGACAATATTGTGTTTTCATTTAAGATACCAAATTTTCAACTGTCCCAAATCAAAAGAGTTTGCAGTTGACGTTTCAAAATGCGATAAAATTGGAAAGTAATCCTCTGTGATAAAGTAGAAAACATTGTGGGAAAAAGAATAATTGCCCGTGACAAGCAATCTCTCCTTTTCCAACAGTGTTTTCTAGAGCCGTCTGCAACAAATAGTAAAATGTCTATCATGTTTGGTAATGGATTAAACTTGACTACCTTTTATAGGTGGGTGGTATTCATGGTGTTGCAATACAGAACCGTTACATAAAAAGCAACTCGAGGGTTCAGTGCAACACTATAGTAAGTGCTTCATAAACATGAAGCACTTACTATAGTATTGCACTGAACCCTCAAACTGTATCTTCAAATAATTTGAACAACAAAGTCTAAGCACCGTTTCTTGATGTGACATTAGAACCAATGGGGTCGTCATCTATGTGTAGGAAAACTCACAATGTTGGCAACAATGCTCTTGCCCAGAAGCTGATGCTTTATCCTAGGATCAAATCCTAAATAAAGACTATCATAGTCAAATATTTGTCATATTGCCTTTCATTGTGAAAAAGTAATTTTCAATAGAAACTTCAACTTTGTAAGCCAAATCCAATAGATGGAACTGGTAAAACGATGAAAGTCTTGGCAGTCAAACAAATCATCTATGGCTGTGAATAAGTCACTTGCTAGTAAAAACTTCAAATGTGTATATTAACAAATAATCAAGTTGTGCTTTTTAACTACAATAGGACTGAATAGAATAACAATTGAAAAAGTATGTTTGTCTACAGCAAAAAATAACTTAGATAAAAGTTAAAATTTACCTCTTGGGTAAGAAACTTTGGTATTCGTTGTGAAAGTAATGGTTTTCTTAAAACTGAGTTGATTGATGGTCTATCCCTTAAAATAAAGAGCATACATCTTTCTTATCTATTTGTATTGATTACATCCATCTTTTGCTGGTATTCCGTTTATCTTCAACTTTATCAATACTGGTGCAGTTGAGCAGGGATAAACAATAATCAGGTTCTTCAAAACAAAGAAAATGCAACACTGTTAACCCTTTACCAAACGCCAAACTTTCAACTGTCCCAAATTGAAAGAGATAGAAGATGACATTTCAAAATGTGATGAAACTGAAAAGCAATCTTCTGATAAGGTAGAAAACAAAGTTGGAAAAGGAGAAATTGCTAGTTACAAGCAATTTCTCCTTTTCCCTTAATGTTTTAGTTTAGTTTCAACTTATTTATTTTACATCCATTGTGAAACAAGTTCTTATAACTCTCGATTCTGCTTCCTGGATACATAACCAGAAGTTGCGTTGAATGTGGATTAATGAAAGGTCGCAAGGCAGATCCTGCTATTCACGGGATTCAAATGCACGACCCTCGTGTCCAGAAGCTGACGCTCTACTCCCGGACCACTGTCATCTACAATGTTTTCCAGAGTCGTCTGCAACACACTGGTCAAATGTCGTACTTGTTTGGTAAAGGGTTAAACCACTGCTTCTCATTCAATCAGGTAGATAGCTTGTTACCAGATGTAATTCTAACTAACCCCTCACTCCTTCATACCTCACATTTAAACACCTGCTGTAGAATAAATGGTTGGTGTCTTTGAATAGGAAATATTATCTGGGTTCAGCTTATTATCCAATTGGTGGCTATTTACAAATGCTTGACTGTCCATGTTTATACCTTATTTGCTGTCATACAAAATTGTCAATATAGGTAAAAGTTTACCATCAATGCACTGAAAGACATGGAAGTTTGTTTTACTCTATGATAACACTGATGTGTTTAGAATATTGCCTTTAGAATAAAGCAATCATAAATATTTTTTTTATTGACGAGTATTGATTTGTATGGTGTTCAACGCCATATCAACAATTGTAAACCTTTACCTAACGATAACGACATTTAACCACTTTATTGCAGGCGACTCTGGAAAATATTGTGGGAAAAGGTGGAATTGCTTGTGACATGCAATCTTTCCTTTTACCACAATGTTTTCTGCCCTATCCGAAGATTAATTTCCAATTATGTAACCTTTCCAAATGTCGTCTGCAAACTTTTTCAATTTGGGACAGGCAAATTTGGTGTTTGGTAAAGGGTTTAACAACTTGATGGAAACTTTGGTATCTTACGCTGATAAAAGTGTAAACCAAACTGTACCTAGGTGCCCTTTTGAAGAGCTGTGCAATCAAATTTCTCATTTCATAACTGTACTTGGAGGACACTGGTGGGTAGGATCCTCTGAAAAAAACCCAATACAATACAAAATTAGTTCTCTCTATTTGACATTAACAACTTCCCTCAAATTTGAGTTTGTGCCTCGTAAAACTGTCAACTGTAGAAAACAATCATAAAGTAATTAACAAGGAATAGCATACTGAAGTATCTTTCCTTCCCTCAAATTTGAGTTTGTGTCTTGTAAAAAATAAGATCTACTATAGAAAACAATCATAAAGTAATTAACAAGGAATATCATGCAGCAGTTTCTTTTCTGTGGTTTATATTTGCTTCGTGTTGTGTGAGAAAATGCATATCTTGCAAATATGAATCTCGGGAAGAAAAGAAGAAATCACCAATTAGAATGTTTTGTAACATGTCTCTTTTAACATGTTTATCACATTACCAAACAATAACGACATTTGACCAGTTTATTGATGACGACTCTGGAAAACATTGTGGAAAAAAAGAGAAATTGCTCTTAACGAGCAATTTCTCCTTTTCCCACAATGTTTTCTGCCATATCAGAAGATTATTTTTCAGTTTCATCACATTTTCAAATGTTGTCTGTAAACTCCTTCAATTTCGAACAGTCCAAAATGTGGCATTTGGTAAAGGGTTAAGAGAAGAAAAAAAAACCAAGTCTGCTCTGCACAATTGCCATTTCAAAGAATCAGTTCATTGACAAAAATATTAACTTTGAGAATGAGAATGATAATGATGAATATATGATAAATGTTGTGTTGCAATCTTACTTGATGTGAACATTGTGCTCATCAAAAGTAAGTTCCTCTTTTGTTACAATATTTACAAATTTTGCTAAAATGCCAAGTATGACAAAGGTGTCAAGTTTGAATACAAGGACAAACAACACAAAAAAGCATAATTTTACCTTATGATTTTCAGGACTAAATTTTTCATATTGCCAGCTTCAAACTGAAAGAAAATATAAAAAGTAGGTTATAATCCACTTCATTTAACTCCTTTACAACCATATGTACTGCAAAGACATTGAGAAAAACAGAAAACATACTTCAGAATCTACTCTACCTGCAAAGCTTTTAACTAGTAGGTAAGTATTTTGTTGGGTTGGCGATTTACAATTGTAAGTCATTAAGACATCCTTATTTCACACCTTTCAATTTATAATCTAACCTTTTTATATCAATAATAATCATAAGAATTACATTACAAGACAATTCAAGGTGCTTGTTCACAGAAGAAAGAATTTAAAAGTCAAAGTTAAATGTTGTTGAAACAATACATTTTTAATATTGTAGTATGATGTGCCTCTCAGCAGACCAGCTGCACAAAAATTTTGTCGTCCCGCCCACCACACCCTAAAATAATTGTCAAATTGAAAATATATGGAACAAATGATGCTGCCGCTAGTTTATATACTTGCAGGTTGACCGTAAAGCTGGTAAACCAATGGCCTATCTAATGTGTCTTCCGATACCCACACGAAGAACCCAGATGCCAGATTCATACAGTGTGTGACTGTCGACGATAGAACTAAAAGTGTGTAAAAGATCAGTGACGGTTCAAAAAGGAACAAGAGTTGGAATCGAGAAAAAATGAACTCTTCAGCTGAACTATGAATAGTCAATGTCTGCCTCAGATGCAGACTCCATTGGTTTACAGCCTATTATGACAGTTGTGTATAATTCTAACGTCTTTAGGATCAATTGCTGAACTCTTTAGGATCAATTGCCGACCAGAAGCAAAAATGATTTTTCAAAATGGTGACACTTTTAGAAATACGAAAGGCTTTGTCTATAGTCAAAGTCACTGTGTAGCGGAAAATTCTGGATGGGATGCTCAGATACTGACCAGCAAATGGATGTGCAAAAATATTTTATCATAGGTCTTTCCCTTGACCATGGCATTATCCTGGGTAGGGAAAGTAACAAATTCAAATTATCAAAAATCCAATTTACTAAATTCAAAATTTATTATCATGTAAATTAGGGGCCAGGGATAAGCCCGGAGCAGTGTCAAAACACTTGGTTTTCCCGTGTATCCCCTAATTATTTGGCTTCTTAAGTTAGGCAGCAAACAAATTTTGTCATCATTGGCAGATGACGGCGGCAATTAAGTTCACCAGTGGCAGGTGACGGCAGCAATGGAAGGCTACTAGTCACTTAAAAGTGACAGGAACAGAGGAGGTCACAAGCAGGATGTGACGGCAGCTTAAAGCAAATGCAAACACCAAATGCTGGTGAGGATAAAGCTTATTGCTGGTTGAGTGGTCTGGGTGCTCCTATCCTGAATTTTCCAATCCGTTTCTAGTATGGCAAACCCTACAGGAATGGAAACACATGTGATCAAATTCTCCACTTTTTTATTCTCCACTTGTTTGATTTTCTTAAAAGGTCGGCAGATTGTTACTGTATAAATGGATTGGGAAAATGTATTTAGATAAATTTAGTTAAAGTTTAATTAGATATAGTAAAAGTTAATGTTGTTGCTTCTTTCTTATGTCATGAAATAATAGTTATTGAAGGCATATCTCATTCAGGAAGCTTCAATATATCTGGATATAGTTCTATGCAGTATATCTCAAAACCATTCCTAGCTTTTGGATATTTATACATGTACATATTAATTCACTTTGTGCTGACTCTTAAATCATTAATACAAACTAATTTTGATTCCAATGGCTATTCTCCAGTGTGTATCATACAAATGTACAGCTGTTAGTTTTGTGCTATAATATCTTTGCAAAACCAAAGTACATGTAGTTCATACTATAAAAGTAGTTAATATAACATGCAATAAGTCCATGAAGAATAGGAATGGGAAACAAAGTTTAAATAATGTAACATTTGATACAGCTTTGTATAAGTAGGAAATTTTCACTATATTCAAGTTATACTTAATAGATCTCTGATGTCATTTCATTAGTAGAAGACATTCTTTTTTCAAAATATAAAAATAAAGTGAGATAGTCCTTTTAAAAATTAACCTATTACCAACAATAACGGCATTTGACAAGTTTGTTTCAGACGACTTTAAAAAACACTTATAGAAAAGGAGAAATTGCTCTTAACAGGCAATTTCTCCTTTTCCCAGAATGTTTTTTGCCCTATCAGAAGATTGTTTTTAAATTTCATCACAATGTGAAATGTCATCTGCCAACTCTATCAATTTGGGACAGTCGAAGATTTGGCATCTGGTAAAGGGTTAATTGGCTTTATCACTTACCGCATGTTTCAGGGTAGCTAACTCATACAGAACACAACCTAGGGACCATATATCACTGTAAAAGACAATGGAAAAATTCAACAGCCAATCAAATAGTTGAATACACTATGATTACATGACAATTGGGTCACTATGACAAGACTCCTAGAGTTTGGCACTACATTCATCTAAACATAACTAATTCATCATCTATTCTTTATCATATTGGAAGCATGTTTCTGAATTCAACCCATTCCTATCGCACTAAGCTCTCTACGGAAACAGTGTAGAAGAACTACAAAATCAATTTGACTAAATTTATAACTTGATTATACATATTAGTGTGTTATTTGATTGTTGAAGTCAATATATAACTTAAATATGTATGTTTATCTAAATATCATCCATTATCAGTTGTTCTGGGACATGAGTTATGAAAATAATATCTGGTATAGAACTGACTAGACAAAAAACTGCCTTCTCCTTTAATCTTGAAGGGACCACAACCATATAATAAGACATTTGTTTTGCATTTAGACAGGCATTCAGAATAGAAATCTGTGGTATTCTTGAAATGTCATATGAAACCCTTAACATCTACTCATACACATACTTAACTCATTTCCCCATGTAGTATTGAAAGAGAATAAAGATACCTGCATATAATGATAAAATGACATTTTAGTAATGAATGAAGACAGTTTGAGTTATTTGGTTTATTAACAGGGGACATCACATGTGGCGAAGATTCTCTTCTGTTGAAGATTCTTTAGGAGACTGTAGGTTGTCCCTGTTCCATTAACTAGTTGAGGATCAAACAAGTGAGACAGAACTTTAACATTAACATCTTAACTCAAATATTCAACTCCAGTTTCTTTAACTAGACCCTCTTTATTATTCAATGTATATAGGTGGTTGGTACCAATGTTGGTGTAATGCAAAAACAGGAACTGTCTTGCATGGAAAACTGTTTCTACATAGTCAATTTGAAGACAAAAAGCACGATTACTTAATAGTGGCAATAGAATCAACAGGACCACCATCTATATTTTGAAAAAAAAAAAACACGATTTTTACAATATATTCTTGTCTTCCCTTTTTAACCATGTGCATAATTGAAAAGATAAGATGGTAATCTGACAATCCCTGTGAAGAAACCAAATAACAAATCTATTTTGCTATTTCACTGCCAAGGTTCATTTTTTCACTCTTTTGGGGGGAAAAAGCAAAAAGCAAACAGCTTTAGTGTCTACATTTTGGTCCCCTTTGGCACTTTAGCTTGAAATTTAATCATCATAGTTGACCTCATTTTCAAAATATCAAGATGTGACATATATATCTTAGGAAGATATTGCAGATAATTTGTATACAAAACAACAACAAAGAATAGAGAACTTCACCTTGCACTATCAGAGTATTTCTCAAGATTACCTTTTGTTATTGTATGGTTTATTTTCACAGATTTCTGGACTAAGGTAGTAAGGTGTTCCAATACACGTCCTTGCTAATTCTACTGTACTGTTTAAAACTTTGGCAATTCCAAAATCCCCTAGCTGTACCAGACCCTTACTGGTGAGGAAAATGTTCTAAAAATAAAGGAGCACTAAAAATGTAATATTCATTCACCCAATACCAAACAATAAAGACATTTGACCAGTTTGTTGCAGACGACTATGGAAAACATTGTGGGAAAAGGAGAAATTGCTCATAACAAGCAATTTCTCATTTACAAGCAATTTCTCCTTTTCCCACAATATTTTCTACCCTATCCGAATATTATTTTCCAAATACATCAAATTTTGAAATGTTGTCTGCAAACTCTTTCAATTTGGGACAGTCGAAAGTTTAGCATTTGGTAAAGGTTTAATACAACATACAAACAAGTTTTACAAGTCAATTTCCAGGAAGTCTCAAAAATATTGCTGGGAAAAGAGAAACTGCTTGTATGCACAATTTCTCCTTTTCTCAACAATATTTTGCTTTACCTGAGCAATATCCTCTTATTTCGTGAGTGTAACAACTGTTCTACTTCAAAATACTTCTTCAGAAAAGAGAATTTTATCATGTCATCAACAGGTTTAACATAGCAACTCTAGCATGGTATATGTTAGATGATGCATTAATAACAAATGTGCATCTTCCAAATGAAAAGTGCTGTAAAAAAAAAGAGAAACTATCACAAAAAATCCATACCTGTGATTTGATGTCTCTATGTAAAATCTTTCTGTCATGAATATGTTTAATGGCAAGACACATCTGTACAAACCAGTCCAAAATCTAAATAGAAATTGAAAATAAAATAGTTTGACACATTGTTTATATTGTATTTCAAACAGATACTTGAACCAGTCAATGTAGTTGTTAGTAGTCATGCCTATAACAAGGCTATTCTTATCTTATGTAATAGACATTCATGATAACCTTATGTGGTCATCTTTTATCCTCTTATGTAACTATTCTTTATCTTGTAAGACTATCCTGTTTAATCTTATGTGACAATTCATTTCTATCTATTGTGATATTTCATAATTATCATTTCATGTGACTATGAATTCTCTTATGTGACTATCTTTTGTGGCTATCCATTGTCATCCTCTATCAATCTGAACTCATCGGGTTTATCCAATGAAAACGCTTCTGAAATAATAGGTAAGCCCCATATTGATTCTCTCGAGACTTACGTCATTCTACTTTAGTTTCCAAAGATAGATCTTAGATGTGAAATCTATATAGTCATTAAATTTGATCAAGGAAACGGTTATATATTTCACAACTTTTATTTTAACTATTACGCATGGGTTACCGATAAGAAGTGATTTAAAATGATGCTCAACACTTCCATATACATTGGACTTCTTAAGGCGAATGCTTAGAGGCAAAAAACTGTAACCCTACACTTATACCCGAGGTGTATTTCTCAGCTCATGGAAATACCTGAGTAGTTCCAATTGTCATTTCATGTAACTACCCTTTACAATTCAATCATTTTTTCATATCATGTGAAAATGCTTTATTTTTCCATGTGAGTAACCATCATTATCTGATGTTACTATATTGTGCCTTATGTGATCATGTTTTATTATCTTATGTGACTATCCACCATCATTTTATGTGAATATCCATTTTTATGGGAAACCAATCATTATCTGATGTGACTTTATTTTGACTTATGCGATCATTGTTTATTTTCATATGTAATATCCATCATCATGTTATGCAAATATCCTTTATCCTTTGTGGGAAACATAAATATAAATAAATACAAAAGACCATTCTTTGCTCAATGTATCAAATCCTTTCCTATTTTGCAATTGTTTATATTTTGCAACAGTTGACTGCTGGAGCATGCATTAGAGACGTGTCACAAAATACAAGAGAAAGAAACAAAAATAAAACACAATCCAACACAACATGAATGATAAAAGCTGTGACATAATGTTTTAGAATCAATTTGAAATGATAAAAAAAGATTTTAATAAATGATTTCCAAATACCTGGTCCTCAGTAAAGAGTACACCCCTCTGTGTGTTGATTTTAGCATAAAGATCACCTGTACAAACAAAAATTAAGGTTGGATTATTAAATAAATGAAACATACAAATGATGCCCTCAAATAATACCATCTCACCTTTTTGACTTCATAGCAAATGTTAGGTATGCCATGATCAAACAATTTATGACATTTTTTGTATTTGTTGACACTCAAAAAATAAAAGGCACTGGAAATCTAGTTGAAGCTTTAACACTTTGATGCAGTTCATCACCTGATACAGAAGACTTTGAAAACAATTGCGATAACAGGACAAATCGCTCTTAATTATCCTTTGTGTTGCAATGGTTTCTTCCCAGGCATATCTGAGCTTATCTTACCATTTGGATGTTAAACCTGTTCGTTCAAATCCTTAAAAACAGCTAATAATGCAAGAGTCTTTCAGCCTCCTTCTGTTAAAAGCATTAAATTTAAAAGCAGATTACGCAACTTCAATCCTTCATTATCATATGTATAGCCCCGAAAAAAAAACCCAGCAATAACCCTTTACCAAACACCAAATCTTCGACTGTCCCAAATTGAAAGTTTGCAGATGACATTTCAGAATTTTATAAAATTGAAAAATAATCTTCTGATAGGGCAGGAAACATTGTGGAAAAAGGAGAAATTGCTCATAAAGAGCAATTTCTCCTTTTCACACAATGTTTTTCAGAGTCGTATGCAACAAACTGGTCAAATGTCGTTATTGTTTGGTAATGGGTTAAGATTTAAAAATTACAATGAAACAGCAAAGCAATTGTGACAAAAGGGGATATTACTCTTCTGACAATTTACCCAAATGTCCTCAATTACTTAAAAAGTATATTCTCCAAAGGAAATAAAGATCCACAATTATGAAAGTTTGTGACAGGTCATACATCCATCTTCTTAATGTTATTGGGTAGAAACCTTGAGACAAAAATGTATACTAGAACATTTTGTATCAATTTCACAGATTTATGTAGCAGTAATGTTACAGCATGGTATCATAGACAAAGGGATTAAAAAGACTATCTCAAGACGTTCTTTTGTAGACATCACAAATGTATTGAGTATTTTTTTTTATATGGGTTTTACATCACATCAACATCATTTCATTTATGTAGCTATGCCCGACTCTTAATGATGGAGGAAAACCCCATACTCAACTGCCCACAAGGGCTGGTCAAGGTGGGTAGAACCATCAGCATTCCGTAAGTCAGTCGGGAGACTGCCTCTCATGAAAATCCATATCCCTCTCAGAATTTGAACCCACACGGAGAGGGCCCGTGTGATTTCAAGTTCTGTACTCTAATCACTAGGCCACCGAGGCCCCCAAATGTATTGAGTAACATAAAACAAGATAATTAATCAAAGCACTTATCATCCCCATTTAAACGTTTTTTTTATGTAAACAATAGTCTAAATCCTAATTACCCATATGTCAGCATTCTACTTTTAGATACCATCATGCTGTTCTTAAACATTTGCCTGTGCATGTGTATTTATACCTTGTTTCCATCATGCTAAATCATTGAAATGGGTAAGAATTTTACCATCAAAGGCCTGAGAGGTAGGAAGCTCATTTCACCTTTTTAGATGAATACATAGATGTTCAGCAACTTTCGAAAAACCAAATATCAAAAGTATTTTGTTTAGTGACAAGAATCAAATAATTTACCCCTTTAATGTTTGTAACATACACAGCACAACCTGTGGGATAGTCCCTTTAACTCTTATAGAGCTTGAACTGACTTCATGTTTATGCAAACAGATTAGATCCAGGCCAGTCGCCAAGTAAATTGGCAGCTGACCTGTGATTTAACCTATTTGCTACGCTGAGTATCTTACCTCATAAAAATTAAGGAGATATTTATGGTTTTGTAAAGAAGACGACACAAAAATATATTTCTAGAAAATTACCCAGTATTCTAAGGGTTAAAGGGCTAGGCAAAAATACCAGTATATTCTACTTACCTCCAGCGCAATAGTCCATCACAATGTACAGATTGCCATGTTCTGAAAGGAAAAATTACATCGGAATGTTAAAAAAAAACATTAAAACTTAACTTATTGATTTAGTTCTAATTATCCATGGCTGACCACTTTAAGAAACAACTGTGGAAAAGGGATGCTTATCAACAGCAATTCCTCCTTTGGTCACAAAGCTTTTTAACCAGTTTAAAAAGATGGGATTCATTTGCCATACTAACTGTTGTCAGGTTAAAAAATGGAATTTTTATTTTCTGATGGAACAACCCATCCCTTCTTGAACACATAATCCTTAAAAAAAAAAGAAAATATATTGAAAAAAAAAGGAAATATATTGAAAAAAAAATTCATTCTGACAAAAAAAATGAATAGTATTTTTAAGTATTTCATTTTTAAGTATTTCATCTTTTCCATCAGCATTGGTCTTTATCAAATTCCACTTAAAAGTATTATTCTTGCACAGAGACATAGATGATACTTGATACATAGACGTATTCTATAACAACAAATGCCACATGCTTTTAATTTGGATAAGTCAAAAATATCAATATGTAAAAAAGGATTTACTATCGATTTTTGTTAGCAATAGTCCTGCTAGCTGTTGTTATTAGTTGGAACAGTTCTTATGAGAATAATTCATTTAAATAAATTACTTTAAAATAGACTATCAAATGTTCACTCAAAATGTTAACTTTTAAAATAAAGTCATGAAGAAGTGGATTATGGTTCACACACTCTTCTTTGGAGAGAGAGTCAACACAAATTTAAGACAACTATAAAAGTCAGCATCTATATATCTAGAATTCCCTGGATATTTGAAGCATGAAGCAATTACTAAGGTTTTACATTGAACCATAAATAAAGTCCAAAGTTTGGCAGTTGAAGAAATTTTGAATAGGAGTCAGGCACTTCACAATATGTAGACTTAATATCAAGTATTAAGTGCAAGACTATAGTCAGTTCTTCACAAATGTGGAGCACTTACTATATATATAGTCTTGCATTGAACCCTAAAAGTCCAGAGTTTGATATTATAAGTTACATCAATGAGGAGTCAATGACTTAAAAAACTATATGTAGATTTGATTTTACCTTCAAAAGATTCTCGATAAGCAACTATACTTGGATGGTTAAGTTGAGCTAGAACAGAAACCTGAAATGAATTAACATACGCATATAAGTGGAAAAAATTAAAATTGCATTTTTCCCTACAGCTGTAGAATCATATTTATCATGTATTGGAAATTACAGAAGACAATATTAAAAAACAACCTCATAGACATAAAACCAGAAAAAAATGATGAATTGCTTAATCAACATTGAAAATTGTCTTGATAAAGAAAGAATTCATGCAAGGAAAAAGGAACCTTGCTGCAAAATCAAAATTGCATGCATACATTTCAAATAACTTATATTATAAAGTACTCTCTTTTAAATAAAATCGTATTCACTACCACATCTTAACCCTCATATTTCACCAATAAATGAATGATTTTGACAAAACAATACTTCATTCTGGTAAAGAAACTCTCCATTGTACATCTAGTCATTTTTTGTGGCATATTTCTAATTTAATAAACAAAATATCTGAAAAATTGAAGAATAATCAATTTCAATGTTTGTTCTACTTGAACAAAATCTAATTAGTTCCACAAAAGTACAAGCTTAAAGCATTTATTACAAATAGGAATAAAGATATGATAATAGACTTATGAAAAACAAACTAAAGTATAGCAATTTAGAGCAATTCAAATCCCTTGACCATAATTACAGAGAGGTTCCCAATATTTTGAGCAGGGTTGTCAATAATTGTTTTAGTAAGGCATGAGTTCTTCAATCTAAGGAATAAGCCAGGGTTCAAGGGGGCGGCTTTAGCCCCCTTGTTGGTCCAGGGCAACGTCCCGGTGAGGAGGAAGATCCTGAAAAATTACAGAGAGGTTCCCAATATCTTAAAATTGAGAAAACAAAAAGGAACTACAATTCATCTAACAACATACCTCTTTTCTGGCCTCAACTCTTTCTTTGTTACCCATCTGTAAAAGATACAAATAAAACAGGATTAAAGGTATCAACTTAAAACAATCTAAAATGGAGTGATTGATTCGGTACATAACCACTATTACTATTTCGAGAAAATCTTAAATGTGCTGGTAGTTTTCTCACATGAACATATAAAACAATGCTTATTTAAATGCCTTCTATATCCCAATCTACAAATCAAATTATTTACCAAAACCTGTAGAATCATTCAACTTGATAAAAACAAGCTACTATTTTCAGCTATTTTTACTTATTGCGACAACAATAATTCATACATTTTTTAGAAAAAAAACAAAGAAGTTATTTTAAAAAGTCTACACTATGTTTCGGAAGTCGATATATCATCAGAAAAGTAACAACTAAAAACATATATATTATTGTTGTAATTCTCCTCTCATAAAAGGCAGTATGGACTTATTTATTCGTCATATATGCCTCTACACAATGATAGATGATAGTTTAAGAAGGGAATAAGATTGGAGCTTTTGAGGCCCTTCATGGGACCACCTGTATTCTATTTTAAAAGGGAGGAGAATAGAAGGAATAACTTACACGCATGATATTTATTTCTTTAATGACAAGTTGCGTATTGTCGGTTTTACGTTTGACGAGTTCCGCCTTTCCAAATGCACCTTCCCCAATTTTCCTTATTTTCACGTACTTTTCCATGCTGATCAACGAACTCGAACTATCTGAACAGATATTTTATTCTGTTTATTGGTAAAGATGATGAGTGACTACGATTCGAATTAAATTAGAATAAAGCATTTATTGTTTATCTTGTCATCCTATAATCTCGGTAAGAATTTTATGCTTTGGTAAGCACCATAAATCGTAAATTTATTAGTCAACTTTTGTTTTCATCAGGGTATTTCAGAACGGAAGTTTATATTGACTACGGGACGTGCACTTTAAGGATCGAAATAACTTACGAAATATGTCTAGTATTTGAGCTAATTTATGTAAAGGGGGGGGGGGAATCCTGTTGAAAAACATATTTTATGCAATGAATGAGATTTTTTCATGCCATTGATGCAAACAGATATGAACGATTTTGAAGAATCTAATCGCTCACATTTGTAAAATATTTCGTATAAGTTTGTCAAGGTTATGAAAATGGCCGCCGCTGTCAGATTTGGAAAGCATCTGAAAGAATTAAGGCTGCATCTATGCCAAACATCTGTTGCCAGTCAAGGAGTTAGGTAATTTTTCTGAAATATAAAATCAATCATGTCCATGATAATAAAATTCAACAAGATGTCGTTATTTGTAGGAATTCCTCTAGTTTGTCATGTGTTTTCGAGAATCAAACTTTCTTCAATGAATTGTTTATTTGATTTCTTCTTATAGTTTTTTGACACTCCTTCAACTCTGAAGATTATGTGCCAGCGCCAAACGAAAAAGAAAAGAACAGGAACAGTGAAACATAAGAAACAAGCAAACAAATGGTTTAAAAAAGAAACACTATTTACAATTTTTTATCTCAGATTAGAGTTAGGGGATTAGGACAAACACAGGGATTAGTCGTTTGAAAGAATCCACTGTTTCAGCTGTTTAGATTGTGGTGGGTAGGAGGTTCCATTGGATAATTGTTCTGGGATAAAATGAATATTTGTATGTGTCTTTGGATCCCATTATCTGCTTGTATGATTTGTTTAACATCGATCGTGAAGGAGGCTCTAGATGACTGCTTCCTGTTGACACAAGTAATTGCGCCAGTGTGTGGGTTAGTCCTACACAAACTAATTTGAAACTACCATGTAATATTGAGAAAATTTTGCATCAGGCAATATCTCCCGTAGCATCAACCTTTGAAGGATTCTTTTAATGGAGGATGCTGCGACAAAAGTTTTGTCACATCGTTTGAGGACTGATATTTCCATTATTACAGTAAAATATCAAATGACATTACTCACAGTTATGAATTAATCCTTTTTTAATCGATCCATACATGAAACTTGTTATTACTCCTCATATTGACTTTGTGAGAATGGTTTAATGGACACTAGCCGACGATTTTTCTGCTCCCTCAGTTGGAGTGTGAAAAGCCTAATTTAACATTTTTTTTATTGTTTAACGGCAATTGATGCCATTATTTGGTGGTATGTAGGTTTATTTTAGACATCTTGTTTTATCAATTGACTTTGAATGGCCATTTTGTGCTTTAAATCCAAAAATCAGAATTTGAAAGGTCTGACTCTATTTTAATCTGTCGAAATTTTGTTGTAAGATTACCCCATCAGAAAATAAAAAGCAATCTTCCCGTCGAATTATTTTGACTTTGTATAGTCCCAGCAATGTTCACCAGTCCTGGTCTTACGGTGATTCTAACCAGGGACCCTCAGTACAGTAGTTCAACGCTCTACCACTGTCTCCCTTCAAGATTCTTTACAAGTTCTTCCCAAGCTTCCCACTTTTACTTTTTTCTTTAGGTTGATTAGAAATATTAAAAAAAAATAAGACCAGCATTTACCGTAACCTGACAGAAATAGTCAGTGATATTGCCCTTTTTACTCTTTAGTAAACTCTACCGTTTAAGATATGCAATATTGATGAAAAAAAACACCAACATTAGATAATTATGTAATGCTTAAATTAAATGTTTAATGGCAACAGATGACATTTTTTTTATGGTATTTAGCCCATGCTCAAAGGAAGTTAGAAAGGACGTAGAAAATCTTCACCTAGTATCAATCAAAGTTCCCGAACATCATGCCATAAAAATATATATATATTTTTAGGTGAAGTGTAATCCATAATTACATATATGTAAAATACGGAATTGGCGTATGTCATTTAGCGACGCTCAAAACAAATATTCTTAAAATTAAAGTCACCGAAATTGCTTTATAGATGCTTCACTAACTGGATGATACATTCAATGTATGGTAATTGGCTACCCATATACCCTGTCGTTCTTTCTGTGTAAGTTCTACATTGCCAACTGTATGTTATTATGGCTAGTTCGATGTAAACACTTCAGTGCAAGAGTGTTGATTGTGTGTATCACATGACGGTTATCTGTAGCTTGACATATATGCGCGCTTTATCTAGATTCTGTCGTCATGTTGCACATATTTGTATAAAAATGAAAAATGCCCAAATTTAAATAATATTGGTTTCTCTGCTGAAATATTAAATAAATGTGTATTCCTTTACGTTTGTAAGTTCCGTAAAAAATAATCATTTGACGTCAGGGGACTTAAAACCGTTCTTACAAAGTAATCATGATGCGATATGTTATGTGTATGACTCAATTAAGAACATTTTCTACAGTACCATTAGAAAATAATCCTTTCATAGATTTTTTTAAATTTTTGATATGTTGTTTGACATTTTATTGTGAATTCAAAAATGAAAAGAAAAATGCAGGTCGACAGTTTCCATGGTAACCTTTTGGGGCAAAAATGTCAAAATGACCATACCATCTTTAAAGGTAATAAAATAATTTCTGGAAGGTTTATTAACACAAAAAACATAAATTCATACATTCAATACTATATAATTCAATTTTATTTAAAATTATTATAATCTGAACAAGTTTTGTAATCCAAATCATTTTTTTCAAATATTTGTATTCGACAAAAAACAATCAAAATTGATATGTTTATTACAAAAATTGAAGATACATATTTAAAAATTCCTTTCATAAAATTTTCTTCTTTTTCAATATGTGAAGTAAAATTTAATTTTGAAATACAAAATGCAAAAAAATGTATTATTTGATGAGTTAGTTTTTCTGAAAATGATAGTTTCCGTGGTAACCGTATTTGAAAAACATTTATAAAAAAGGCAAAAACTTTAAACTTGAAAAATAGAAGCTGGGGGCTTAATATGCATGAGAAATATATAACATTGTTGATAACCTTTTATAGTTTTATGGATAAAGATTTAATGATAATTCTTTGAAAAAAATTGCATACAGAATATTTCATCCAAATAAAAACGTTTATCAGACTACTATGCAAGTACCTCTTCAGAAACATATTGTTATCTCCCTTGGTAGCGCAGATGATGTGCAAGAAATAACTTCGAGAACGTCCTTAAGAGATATTAATTTATAACTGTGAGTAATGATAATTTGATATCAAAATGGAAATAGCGGTGTACAAGTTTTTGAAGGAATGGTTTGAAAGTTTGACGTGACAGGAGGTATTGTCTGATACCAAAAATCTCTCAATATTTCCAGATCGCGTCTTATAAGTTTGACTTATACAAGGTGTACACACATGTTGTAGATGATTCAAACTCCAACATTACCACTGAGGCATTAAGAGGCTAACATAAATAATGCCTTATTGTGTTATCTACTTTCAGGGACTTCGTCAATGGAAACTATGTGTCCATGAAAAAAGCTAATCCAGAATTTCCAATTCTGATCAGAGAGTGCAGTGGTGTACAGCCAGTCGTACATGCCAGATATGGCAAGTGTCTTACTTTTTCTCATTTATAGTTGTAATTGAAAGCAAAGCCACAATTTCGTCCAAAATACTGCAAAACTGGGTAAAATAAAATATGAATAATGAAAACTATTTAAATTATATCGAAATACTACATTTTCAGGAAAACATAATGCCTGCATTATTTATTATCAATGTTGTTTCAAAGTGCTATTTTCTAAATTGTGTAGGACACAATTTGCCTTAAGTGTTTACATCCAAGTTATGTCTAAATATAGCGATGATCGCTTGGAAAAATGAGTGGTGGTCATCTGGTTAGGAAAGTCATGTGATACACTCTAAAATACTTTCATTTATTCAACGCAATAAACGCAAATTTTCAATATGGGGAATTTCTCAGGTCATTCATTTTTTAATTTGATCCCAGATGTTTACGAAATTTACCTCAATAATTCTCGGCTGACATCATTTTATCACTAACTGTAAACAAACCTTATCGTCATAACTCTTTTAAAAGCATCAGATGAACATGTAACCATATCAGCTACTCTTTTAAAGGGAATTAAACATATTTCTATGTTAACAAGTGCAGGCATTATACTGTCATGATGGTGTGGTGTTTTGCTTTGTTTTAACAGTTTTTTAGCTCTAATATGCTTTTAAATATCCTTCGGATTGCATTACCAAAGTGTAGGGCTTAAGCCATCGGGGGCCCGTTTTACTAAACAAGTTACGAAAAATATTTGCGTAAGTCATAATTGATAAACATGGATAGTAACTTCAATGAAAATACAAAATTGCAATGTGACACGTCATTGGAAGCGTCCAAGAGAGACGATTCCAGTGATGTGTCACTTTGCAATATTGCTAAGCCCAATATTGATAAAAGAGGAATTGTTGTTTTAGACTTAGGCATATCTCAAGCGTAAAGTGTTTAGTAAAACGGTACCCTGGTCCTGGGTTCAATCCTCACCAGTGGTACTGGGATTTTCATTGAGGTGTTTCTTGCAAGACACTCCAGAGCCCTGCCTAGTACTGGTTAAATCCAGGAAAGCTGTAAAACTACTGAAATACTGTTGACATGGCGTTAAATCCTCACCAGTGGTACTGGGATTTTTATTGAGGTGTTTTTTGCAAGACACTCCAGAGCCCTGCCTAGTACTGATTAAATCCAGGAAAGTTGTAAAACTACTGAAATACTGTTGACATGGCGTTATACCTATACAAACAACCAAAAGGGAAAAGGGGAGGCATAGTGAATTTGGGAATGGTTAAGGGTGAGAAGATAACTCAATCGGGGAACGAAATGCTAAGGAGGCCATCAAGTTTCATCTGAACTTTTAAACTCTTATAGTGCTCAAACCAACTTAATGGTTATGCTTGCACAAGTTAAATCCAGGCCAGCCGCGAAGTAAATTGGCGACTGGCCTGTCATCTAACCTGTATGCTACTCATGAGTTTCTTTTCTCAACAAAATTAAGCAGATATTTAAGGTTTTGGAAAGCAGACAACACAAAAATCTGGTTTTAGAAAATTACCCAGCATTCTAAGGGTTAAGGATGGCTTGCACAGTTGGTCTAGTAGCTGCTCAACCATCAATCTACCATAACTTAACCATTTGTCTATGTTGGCGATCACATATCCATTAATTAAAAATAATGTCAAATTTACATGAACCTATTTATTCACATGTTTTAATAACCTTTTGAATTCTTAGATATTTTCATTGTTTTTAAATTATTTTTATTATTGTTTATTTCAGAGTTTGGCCAAGAAGAGAAAGTTGTGTTATCCGGGAAGTCTGCTGCGGAGGTGTTAAAAACAATAGAACAATTAAATAGTAAAAAATAAGTCCAAAGATCATCCGACAGACAGTGTTTCTATCTCTTAAAAAAAGATATCTTTTGGTCTCTTTTCTGCTATGTTTTAGATGTAATAAACGATTTAAAATATTTTTGATATATCTTTTTTTTCATTTTTGACCATTGTCATAGTTCAGAGTTCTCAACCATGTGTGTGGCGGGAAGCATGTTTGATACTCTGCCAGGTCATACTCATACCAAAAAGATCTGGGTACAATTTTACTAAACAACTTACGGAAAATATTTGCGTTAGTCATAATTGATAAACATGGATAGTATCTTCAATGAAAGAACAATATTGCAATGTGATATGTCATTTGAAGCGTCTCGGAGAGACGATTCCAATGATGTGTTACTTTGCAATATTGCTTAGCCCAATATTGATAAAAGAGGAATTGTTGTTTTAGACTTATGCAAATCTTTAGCGTAAAGTGTTTAGTAAAACGATACCCTGTATTGTAGCTGGTATGGCACTGTGCTTAACAGGGATAGCCCCCTTGTTAATTAATGGTGCTTGTTCACAGAAGATTCTGTACTGTTTCACGATATATAATTAAAAGGAGTCCTTGAAAGCATAGTTAATTCAGAATGCCTCAGTACATGTATATCTAAGTATATACATTCTATATGCAGTAGATTTAAAAATATCATTTGATATAATTACAAGTACATGTACACTTTGATTCAATGTGTGCACTCTTAAAAACTTGAACTAATTTTGTTTTCGATGGCTATTCTCCAGTATGTATCATACAAAAGTATATTTGTTGTACAGTTTTAAAGGTATTAATATTAACTTCAAAATTTCCTCACATCTGTCAAGAAACACCTTTAAGTTTCAGGCAGAACAATTGGTAAAATACATGTTCTGGTATTGATCTTGATATATTTGAAATAACGTTCAAGATAGCCGAGAAACTATCCCTTTCTATTGTCACTCCTGGTGTTTAGAACTTATGCAAATTTTAATCATAAACTGTTTAGTAAAATGGTACATTGGTGTTTAGATTTGCTAGTAAGTGATGAGCTGGTAAAACACTGATGTGTTTCCTGTACTGATGTACTGCAATGCTCTCAAAGTTTGCTTTCATTGGCTGCTGTTGGACCTTTGTATGGAATACATGAGCACAAATCAAGGAAGAGCAATAATAAGTGTTTCACGAACATGTAGCACTAGCAATTACTATAGTATTCCACTGGACCCATGAGATGTCGGTGTGTCTACTGAATTTGATACCTTTAGAAACCAATTTTTTGACATGCAGTTTGGGTCTTGCATCTGTGCCTGAGTACATCTTGGTACCCAAAAAAGGCTCATTATAGAAAGTTTGTCATTAGACTTATTTTCCATATATGATAAGAGAGCTAAGAACTAATATAGTCTGGAGGTATATGATATTGGATTGCTAATATTGGGTTTGTTATGAGCTGTGTCATTAATTTTTCAGTTATTCAACAGATTTATTGAATTAATCTGTACTGGGCTTGCGGTCTGAAGTGTTTTACTGGAGAACAATCTAAGGAAACTAAAGACACCAGAGGGTCTCAATCAGGGACCCTGAAGTTCAGACTGCCACCTTATCCACAGGGCCATGTATGACCCTCTCAGTATATGGTTATATCTTGATAAAATACCAACAAAGAAAAATGATTTAACAAAACAAAGTTTATTCAAAAACATTCTCACTGGCGATGATTTTCACGCAAAAAAAATTCTCAAAAAACATGCATATCCACCATATGATAAGTCAAAGGTTCAATGCAAGACTATAGTAAGTCCTTCACAACCGTGAAGAATTTACTTAAGCCTTGCATCAAAACCTAGTGGATAACAATGAAAGTACACCATTCTACCATATATACAAGAACTTGATTTATCAGAGCTGCAGTACACAACTCAAAAGAGAATTGTTTGGAACCAATAAAACCCAAGAAATTCTCCTTTCTGAATGTTCACATTGTTAATATTTGATAAATGACAGTATTCTTATGTTTGTTACATGATTTTTCTAACATGGTGATTGCCACTCATTAATTTAAGTGCTCCTTGTTATCTTAGATGTAACTTGAATGTAAAAATGAAGTTTGAAAATAGCACTAAAAAATAAAATAAATAATACATAGTGCAGACGTTATATTGTCATGATCCTGTGGTTTTTTGCTATGTTTCAACATATTCTATCATAATTTATAACTCATTTTACCCAGTTTTGCAGATTTTCTGAGCGCTAGTATGCTTTAATAAAACAAACTTCTCAAATATCTTGTAACTAACAAAATCTTCCATTTGTTTCAATGGTTTCTAACAAAATGCCCAACAACAATTTAATTTTTAATATTTACAGAAGTGTTAAACTAGTAAAAGGGTTATTGATTTTACAAAAACTGCCCAAGTACCTCCTACTTTAAATTTTGTTAACTCTTTATCACCTGCACACAACATTTATTTTACTTGAAGCAGATGGCTTTAGAAAAGCTTTGTAAACATGTGAAAAACCTTTCAGTTCTACAGTTGTGACATGTGAATAGATTGAAAAAGCATTGCGTAAAAAGGAGAAATTGCTTGTGACAAGCAATTTCTTCTGCCCAATGCTTTGTCAAAGTCGTCTGCTGCAAGATGCAAAAATGTGGCGTCAGGTGTTTATGTGTTAATGACCCTTTAACTAATTCAAGATGGTCACTGTGTTTCATTAATTCCGGAACTGAATGGATCAATTCTAATAGAAAGAGTTTGTACCTGTAGAAACATCATATTCCAGTTTCTCAAAAACAATCATTTTACAACTTTATGTAGGATTAACATAATGATAATCTGACAAGTTAACAGAGAGACAATTTTATTATCAATGCGCTAAATTGTTCAGAAAGGAATGAAATGACAGAACACTTGAAAAGAAAAAACAAAAGGAAACCTCTATGAAAGTATTCCACATAATCAAGAAAATAAAATAAAAGTAAATTAAGATGCGTAACAACAATAGAACAAATCTCAAAGCTACAAAATACTTCCCAGAAATCCATTTGTCATTTAACCTTTTTTCATCAGTCTTAAAGAGCATGTGATATATGTTACACATGTAATGTTTCAATGACATTTTATTTCGACTTTCAAAATTTTCTTCTGTGAATAAGCACCTCTGATGCAATAGAAATTATTTTGATTTTTCTTTACTAAAGCTGTCAATGTTAGGAAGGACATCTTTCACCCTTTACCAAACGTCAAACTTTTGACTGTCCCAAATTGAAATAGTTTGCAGTTAACATTTCAAAATGTGATGAAACTGGAAAATAATCTCCTGATAGGGCAGAAAATATGGTCATCGGCAACAAAGTGGTCAAATGTCGCTATTGTTTGGTAATGGGTTAATCAAAAAATGTGTGTGTAAAAGAAAGAAAAAATCTTTCGCGAAAGAAATGATATTCAAACCCCTCTCCAATACAAATCATTTTACAGGTATGTACATCACACACATTTAATAATGTAACAGAAGGTGGTTCTAATTGAAGCCATATATAAAACAAAAAATACAATTTCACAACTGTATGGAGGCTTTCTGAGATATGGGGACTACTATAAATCAACATAAATAGTAATTTTGACACACAATAAATGTTGATGACATATAACTAAATCACTAGGAGGAGATTCAATACAACAATGAATTCAAAACATCTAAATAGATAGTTCCTTATCAGGTATTTAGTTGCTTAAGTTCAGGATGGACATTGTTTTCAGCTAATTTTCTTCATTATGTTGCATGGTGGAGTACCCTATATCCAACCAGGTACCTTTTGACCGTGGGCAGGTTTAATGTTTACCAATAGTGCCATGACCATTTAGTAGCCAATTGCTGAACATGTCGATTTTGTTTTTTGTTTATATAGCGGTTGTTCATCAAGTCAACATTACTTTAGTAATGTTTTGTTGGTAAAGCTGGCAATACCATTGTTATTCTGTAGGCCAGTGGCAAGACTTCCTCTCGTAAAAATCCACAGGGATTCAAACTCTTTAGGAGGCAAAGGTGTCTGGGGACCAGTACACCGAAATTGAATTCTACCTATTTTCAGGTACCAATAATATTTCATTTTTAAACATTTGACAAATTGGAGCCAGTCAGAAAAAAAGATTTGAGGCGGTCAAATCTGCCTGCAACTGCCTCTTATGGAAAACCCTGCTAACCCCTAGGCCATAGAGGTCCCATTTGAAAGTCTTTAGTATGTCCCTTCCTGAAAATAGAACACCTTCATCCCACATTGCTAGCATTATCTGTACCACTATGGTAATAAAAGTAAACAAAACCGTCCCTTGAACCTGTGCAATGATTGGTAAATCATTTGTTTGTATGGTTTTAAACGCCCTGTCAACAGTATTTCATTTTCTAATGGCTCTCCTTGAGTTCCTTAGTACAAGACAGGACTCTGCAGTGTCTTACCCAAAGACACTCCCACAAAAGATCCCATTGCTACTGGAGAGGATTGAACATGGGACCTCTTCACCACCATTTCTTCACTATAACAACTAAACTATGGATAAATCATTTTGAAATCTGCAAGCCTACAACCTTTCCTTACCAATATCAAATGTGTCATATAATGATTTTGATTAAAGAAAATATACTTGCAAAGCAAAATTGTCCAAAATAGCTGAATAATTTGAGGAAAGATAAAAAGAATCAACTGTAAAATCATTTGTTAAGTACTACAAACTGTTAAAACACTAGCAGTATATCGCTCAAAAGGAGTCAGGAAATCTCCGAGGATCGGCCAACAAGCCTTCATACCTCCTCAATCCCTATAATAGCCTTGTTGGGGTTGGTTACCTTATCATCATAACATTCACACCAAACAAGAGATTCAAAACAAAACCATACCCAACAATCACATTTCCTTTGCTTATTTAACTCTAAACTACAGATTATGGTAATGTAAAAGACTATCTAAAGCTACAGCATTAATCCCTGGGAATGTTTCAAGCACCAGAATGATGCAACTTGGCTAACATTGAAAAAAAAAACACCTTTTAATGCATTTTATCAATGGCTTAAAAGAAACCACCAGTAGAAAAAACAAGACCTTTGAAGGAAGTTATTTTCACATAAATCAAAAAAACCCTTTTTCGGACAAATCCTCTGCTCTTAACCCTTACAGTGCTGGAACCAACTTCATGCTTATGCAAACAGGTTAGATCCAAGCTAGCCCCAAAGTACATTGGCGGCTGACCTGTGATCTAACCTGTTTTCTACTCCGAATATCTTTCCTCAACAAAATTACGCAGATATTTAAGGTTGTTGACACCAGACAACAACAACAATCTACTTTTAGCAAATTACCCAGCATTCTAAGGTTAATAAGCAATGTTTCTTCAGTTACACTTGTTTTTAAAATTGAACCCTTTTCCAAATGCCAAATTTTTTACTGTCTGAAATTTAAAGAGTTTGCAGACGACATTTCAAAATGTGATAAAATTGGAAAATATTCTTCTGACAGGTTAAAAAACATTGTTGAAAAAGAGAAATTGCTTGTTACGAGCAATTTCTCATTTTCCCACTATATTTTCCGAATCTTCTGGAACAAAGTGGTTAAATGTGGCTATTTTTTGGATTAATGCTTGATCCGTAACCTCATAGTGATTCATCTCTCACCATATGATTCAACAAACCACTGTGACAGAAGGATGTATTCATAACAGCGTCAACTTTTGTCACAATGGTTTTCTTCCACACCAACTTAAAAATCTCATTCTTGCTGATTTGTGCTTGTCAATTGCAGTTGGCTTCTTTTAGGACCAGTAACCAAATGTGGGTATGTGTAATACTATCAGATATATCTTATTTGTTCAAATACTATAAGGAAAAAAATGGAAGAAAAAAAATCAAGAAAATAGTACTGTCATAAAAAAAACAGACAAAAGAAGGCACATTTACTTGCATTGCATTGACTTGCATAACATCTTGCTCAAGCAGCAGAGGACATCAGAAACCATTTTGCAAAAGGGATCAATTGCCGCTCAAAAGAGAAATTGATCCCTTTGTAAAAGGTTCCTATCAGATATAAAGATGTTTTAAAATTGTACTTTTTGCTCTTGAAAACACAGTGGACTGGTATAAAATTCCAAAAGGGGGAATTGGTAGAGCCTTTTGACATTTTCCTTGGAAAACAAAATATTGTTCAGCTTTCTTTCTTTTCTATTGTCCGCATAAAAAAAAGGCTTAAACATTTCAAGCTTCAAGTACAAATCAATTAAATGAAACTCAAATATAACAAATGATGCAATAGAACACTTGTTTGACAAAAAGGAGGAAAAAGGAGATTTAAAAGGCGGATTAAGCATTCTAGCTTTTTAAACAAAAACAAAACGAAAATAAATCTTGTACCATTTGCACCATAAAAATTCCACAGAAGGAGTTACTTGATAATTTGACAGCTACTTCTGTAGAAACATTCTCTCCTTAATCAAAACAAGTCAGTTTCAATCTATAGATTTAAAACTCTTAGGTATGTGTGGCTTTAGGTTATGTGAGTAAGTAACAGATCACAAAATCTTAAACAAGAAAGTATACATCAAGAGTTAGCAAAGAAACAAAGGTCAATGGAGCCAAGTAAAAAATGCAATAGGAAATAAAACACGGCAAAAGGAATGTTAGCTCATCAAAACAAACTTATGGCAAGAAGAGAAAACCAACAACACCGAGCTAATTAATACTGCAGGAAAGTTAATCTTGGTTTGTGCACCAGCTGACACTCTTTGTTCTGCCCAGTACTGCGCCACCTGTTTGTTAGGGTTCTCCTGATTGGTTTCCCACCACATCAGAAAACAGCCTCCAGGATGATCGTCTTCGACTACTTTCCAGGAGTGGTCCCACACTTTCTCGCAAAAGTTTGTTGAATTTGTGAACGTTTGTTCAATTGTCATACATGGTTTGTTACTCGGGCATGCAGCTTCACCTGAAATAGAAATAACCCTTCCTTCAAACAGTGATTTTTCTCCTTATATGTTTAGTACTGTAAAATGGACCTTTTCCCTATCAAAACAATTGACTATTTTTCCTGATTTCAAATATACTACAGTGCAGCCTCGTTTATCCGGACCCCGATTATCCGGATGTCTCGCAATCCGAACGAAATTGTAAGGAAACGTAATTATTTGACCAGTTTTTCGCAGATGGCTTTTGAAAACATTGTGGGTAAAGGAGAAATTGCTCTTGAATACAAATTTCTCCTTTTCCCACAATGTTTTCTGCCATATCAGAAGATTATTTTTTAATTTCCTCACATTTTGAAATGTCGTCTGCAAACTCTTTCAATTTGGGACTGTCGACAGTTTGGCATTTGCTAAAGGGTTATAAGTATACACATGCATACAGACTGTTTATGTTTTAATGTGTATAAGAACATGCTCTGCTTCATTTGTCCAGATGATTCGGTCATCCGGACATTTTGTAGGGAACGGACGTGTTCGGATTAACGAGACATCACTGTATTAACTTAATGCTATTGTAAGAGTATCACAAAACACCAATAAGTCACCTTATTGTTACACCTCTAACATGTTCTGTTAAGTGTGTAGAATGCCATCCATATCTGTCTGTTACATCCTGACCGTTTTTTTTTTTTATCAAATCTTATCATGTTATTGATCCATTCCAACCCAAATTGATCCAACACCACCAAAACTGGTATTTTCCAGGTCCCTGATTAACCCTTTACAAAACCTTTTCTACTGAATGAGATGGCAGACGACATTTCAAAATGTGATGATTCTGATGGGGCAGAAAACATTCTGGGGAAAGGAGAAATTGCTCGTTCAGAGCACTTTCTTCTTTTCCCACAATGTTTTCCAGAGTCGTTTGCAACACACTGGTAAAATGTCGTTATTGTTTGATAATTACTTAAACATTCACCTGAGGTCCAATTAAATCCACGGGCCCAGTTATCAGTACACGTAAAATCATCTTTACAATCCTCCCACCAAGCATCACACTCCTGTCTACACAGAGGAGCATCAACATATCTCTCATTACGAATCTTCATTCCGTCCACCTGAAAACATCAATTAAAGCATCAACATATCTCTCATTACGAATCTTCATTCCGTCCACCTGAAAACATCAATTTAAGCATCAACATATCTCTCATTACGAATCTTCATTCCGTCCACCTGAAAACATCAATTTAAGCATCAACATATCTCTCATTACGAAACTTCATTCCGTCCACCTGAAAACATCAATTAAAGCATCAACATATCTCTCGTTACGAATCTTCATTCTGTCCACCTAAAAACATCAATTAAAGCATCAACATATCTCTCGTAACGAATCTTCATTCCGTCCACCTAAAAACATCAATTAAAGCATCAACATATCTCTCGTAACGAATCTTCATTCCGTCCACCTAAAAACATCAATTAAAGCATCAACATATCTCTCGTTATGAATTTTTTTTTTTTTTTTTATATGGGTTTTACATCACATCAACATTATTTCAGTTATGTAGCGATGCCCGACTCTTAATGATGGAGGAAGACCCCATACTCAACTGCCCACAAGGGCTGGTCAAGGCGGGTAGAACCATCGGCATTCCGTAAGTCAGTCGGGAGACTGCCTCTCATGAAAATCCATATCCCTCTCAGGATTTGAACCCACGCGGAGAGGGGCCGTGTGATTTCAAGTTCTGTACTCTAACCACTAGGCCACGGAGGCCCCTCTCGTTATGAATCTTCATTCCGTCCACCTGAAAGCATCAATTAAAGCATCAACATATCTCTCGTTACGAATCTTCATTCCGTCCACCTAAAAACATCAATTAAAGCACCAACATATCTCTCGTAACGAATCTTCATTCCGTCCACCTGAAAACATCAACTAAAGCATCAACATATCTCTCGTTACGAATCTTCATTCCGTCCATCTGAAAACATCAATTAAAGCATCAACATATCTCTGTTACAAATCTTCATTCCATCAACCTGAAATCATCACTTAAAGTTTCAACATATCTCTCATTACAAATCTTCATTCCGTTCACCAATAAACATCATTTACCGCATTAACATATCTGTGATTAACAATCTTCATTCCGTCCACCTGAAAACATCAATTAAAGCATCAACATATCTCTTGTTACAAATCTTCATTTCATCAACCTGAAAACATCAATTTAGCATCAACATATCTCTCCTTCTGATCTTTTACCAAATATGGACATGGCAACCACTTTGGTAACATGACTATTTTTTTTTTTTGACAAATCTTTATTCCCTCCAACTAGGGATGCTTCACATATCTCATTGAAATTGGCCCAGAGGTTTGGGGAAAAAAGACGGTTGTTAATTTTTAAATTTTACCATACATGTATATAGTGAAAAAAAAAATCAAAGTTCAAGGCACTCTGGCGGCCATTTTTTCGAGATATCTAAATTCTATTTACAACATTTATAGAAGGGCCCCCAAATAACATCCCTGTGAAATTATTTTGAAATCTGACCAGTTGTTTGTGACAAAAATATATGTTTTGGACAAAATTGGCAGTCGGGACCGTCGGTTTTCGCGAAGTCTGCTTCATAAGGTGTATTTCCATCCACCTAAAAACATCAATTAAAGTATCACCACAACTTCAGATTAGGGGTATTTCCATCCACCTGAAAATATCTATTAAAGTATAACCAAAGATTCAGCTAAGGTGTATTTCCATCCACCTGGAGACATCCATTTAAGAATCACCACAGCTTCAGATAAGGTGCATTTCCATCCACCTAAAACATCTATTGAAACATCACCACAGCTTCGGATAAAGGGTATTTCCATCCACCTGAAAACATCTATTAAAACATCACCACAGCTTCAAATTAGGCCTATTTCCATCCATCTTCAAACATCAATTAAAGTATCACCACAGCTTCAGATAAGGTGTATTTCCATCCACCTGAAACATCAAATAAAGTTTCACCACAACTTCAGATAAGGGGTATTTCCATCAACCTGAAAACATCTATTAAAACATAACCACAATTCAATCTCAATTTGACCGACAAATAAAAAGTCAGTAGGCCCACAGTGCCGATAAAAAATATATTCGTCAGACAAAATGACCGACACAAAAGTATGGATAGGTCAATCACGGAGGGGAAACTAAATATCGGCAAATAATTGAAATAGCCTTCGCTTAACGAGTTTGGTTCATTGTTGTTGTTGTAGAAATCGTTACATTCGGATATCTCTCTGATATATGTTTTCGTCAGACTAGGATTGGAGACCAATTTGGGGATAATTTAGAGATCGATTTCAAAACGATCGTAAACCGGCTACAAGGGATAGTGGTCATCTAAATACCATAGAGACTGGTTATATATACAACTAGAATGGTACATCTGCCAGTTATTTGACGATTTTGAACCATGGAGACAGATTTTAGACAAATAGACTCTGCGGGTAAAGGGCATTAACGTACATTGGAGACAAATTTGACATTATTAGAATTACTGTTAAAATTTGTTTATATTTCAATTATTTATCTTTTTTATTGTTTTCTGTTGCATTTTTAACCATGCTAAGTCTTTAATTTCGCCCTTAACACATCCAAATCCAAAAAATACTGTGCCGCTAATGTTGTCGCAAATAAACGAGAGACTCCAATTTTTACCATTCTGACTTGAAATGAGACTCCAATCTAGAGCTTTTGTAGTGCGTGAAAATATCTATTAAAGTATAACCAAAGATTCAGCTAAGGTGTATTTCCATCAACCTGGAGACATCCATTTAAGAATCACCACAGCTTCAGATAAGGTGCATTTCCATCCACCTAAAACATCTATTGAAACATCACCACAGCTTCGGATAAAGGGTATTTCCATCCACCTAAAAACATCATTTAAAGAATCACCATAACTTTAGATAAGGGGTATTTCCATCAACCTGAAAACAAGCAAACTCACTGTTTTATATCTCAATTCTTCGCTTCTTCATTTATTAACTTAATCAACCATTTATTTGATGGCAAGCTATATGTCGATGTTTTCTTGTACCATTATTTGCTTTCAAATACTGCTTTATCATAGGTTATGTCTTTGAAATTTTGCTTACATTTTTTTCTCAATCTAATGTAACTCACTGCATTGTCTTTTTCATTTGTATATTTCTATTCATCTATTGTCTCCATGTATGGAGAATGAATAGATAATGTATGCACCGGTATATACTTTTTTGCTTATCTATTTCATGTATTGAACATTACTCACCTCTAATAGTATCTTTTGTCAATAAATTAGGCATGTTTATAAAAGAACTATGCTCTATGCTACATGCTAAAAAAATATTGTACAGCTTAAATTATGGGGAAACTCCACTGAGCACCCAAAAGATGGAATTTGGGAAACAAAACCCCTTGAGAACAGGAACTTCACTGTGGCGTCCAAAAAAGAAAAGGTTACTTTTACCCCCAACACCAGTCAAAAACAACAAGCAGATCATTTTTAATAGGAAGTTCGAAGTTGTTTTAAAGCGTTTTTAAGTTATACTAATAAACAGTGGTAAGGGAAAAATATTTTATATCACAAATTGCATTAATCATTAGAAAGAGTGTTTTGCCCTGTTGGAGTCTTGAACTTGTGAGCCACATAGTTCCCAGATCAGACATGCTACACTTTTGAACAAAGAAGACTATTGTAGTTGATTGGACAATTGGACATTGGGAGATGACCAAGTAGATCTAGGAATCTATCCTTTATTGCAGTAAATGTTTTTCCCATTTACTTTTCTTTCTCATCTGTTAACACCTAAATATCTTAAAATTCAAATGCATATCTATATAAATAAATTTTTCTTTCCCTACTACATTACGTGTAACTTTGGCTCTTAATTTGAATTGTTTTATACCTCATGCTGTAATTATTGTACCTGAGAGATTAAAGAAATGTTCTGTTCTGAAGACTATTGTGGTTGATTATGGTGCAGTGTTAGAGTGTCAGCCTCTTGTACTGAGGGTCTCAGGTTAGATCTGTTAGGTGAGGTGAGAATTGCCACGACTAGTTCTCAAAGCGGCGCAATAACTGGTTTAGTATCCCGGTCATAAAGAGCTAATTTAGTAAGCTACATGCTTCTTTCACAATGTATGTAAAACAAATAAGTGTAAACTAAGACTACCAGATGGCATGAAGTAGCAAAACTCTACATACCTTCACTAACCATGGTCCCAGATTTGGTGAACACTCGTAGAAACACAGATCTTGGAGAAACCGTCCGCGACACTTTGTGGAAAGGTTTTGAGCACAGTGGTTCCAGTTGAGCTTGTACCAGGCATCCGAGGCATGAAGTTGTTCTGAAATCTCCCGTGTACAACAGCTATGGTCTTTCCAGGGTGCACACTGAAAAAAGGGACAAGTTTACTTAGTAATTTCTCCCTTTTCCTCATCATAATTTTTATCAGTTAACACATAAAACTATAGAAAGAAATTGATAAAACTGTGTTTGCATTCAAAACCAATTATACACCAGTTATACACTTATAATCAAGGCAGCATGTTTTCACAGATGCACAGATTTTGTTGTGATCAACTCCTTTCCATTTATAAAACAATTTAGATCTCACCTGGTCTTTGTAAGAGTACTCATGCAATTGGTTACAAACTTTAGACTCCATCTTTAGGGGGCGCTGTGAGATCAATGTGTCCCAGCCACTTACTTCAGATACAAATTTCTCTTTTTTATTGTGCCACCCTTACATTGTCAATTAAAAGCGTAGAAGTACCTACACACCTTTGCTAGAGCGTGTATGACTGCATGGCTTGAGGAAGAGTTGTCTCTCCATGCTTTTTGTATCAATACTCTATATATCATGATAATAGTCTTTTCCTTGTCATGCAAAATGTAATATGATATGCTGACAGAAGTGGGAATTTTCAAATCTAATGAGTTAGTAGAAGACTCAGTGCTTTTTTATAAGCACTTTGACCCATTACCAAACAATAACAACATTTGACCACTTTGTTGCAGACGGCTATGGAAAACACTGGGGGAAACAGGAGAAATTCTTACAAGAATTTCTCCTTTTCTAACAATGTTTTCTTCTCTATCTGAAGATTACATTCCAATTTGATTATATTTTGAAATGACATCTGCAAACTCTTTCAATTTTGGACAGTCGAAAGTTTGGCGTTTGGTAAAGGGTTAAAGTGATAGTAGCATACATTATGCAGTAAAATCTTGTTAGTTCTAGTATATTTGAAATTGAACATCAAAACATATTTAATATCCTTTTTCAAAAGTGGGATGATCAAAATGTCAGATAAAGCTTTTAGAAGTGTAAATTGATGATGTTTGTTTACAAGGTCATCAAAATTGTCAGGTTCAATTCCCACAAGGGGAAAGATTCAGGACAAACCCTCCATTTGGCGCAAGTTCTGGTCTTTTTCCAGGAAGTTGCCATCAAGAGAGAATCTTTCAAGCTTAAAGCTTCCGTCAAAATTAACATTAAATAAATAAGTGCTAAGCTACAGAGTCACCAACTTGGTATGTTACTAATGATAATAAAAGATATCCAACCTTAAAGGTGGGAATTTGAAAATTAAAACCTTATTTAAAACTGTACCACAGCTATATTGTTGTCTGACAAGCACTGGAGAATAGCTATTTGGAGCAAAGTTAGTTTTTGAACTTGTATATATAGAGAGTAAATATGCATTAAATTCCAAAAGCATTGCAACAGTTTTGAGATCTACCACTTATTGACTGTGCATACTAACCAAGATATTTTGACACTTTCGGGATAAATCAACGCTTTCAATTCCTACTTATAATTGTATATCTATAACAATACACAAACTGTACTGTTTCAACATTTATTTCGACTTTAAAATTTTCTCATCCATGATGAAAACATAACGCCCATTAATCCTGTTTTCCGTCTCTTTTATGATACACTCTCAATCTTAACCTTTATAATGCTGGAACCGACTTCATCCTTATGCAAACAGGTTAGATCCAGGCAAGCCCAGCCCAGCCGCCAAGTAAATTGGCAATTGGCTGTGATCCAACCTGTTTGCTACTCTGAGTTTCTTTTCACATCAAAATTAAGCAGATATTTAAGGGTTTGGAAAGCAGACGACACAAAAATATATTTTTATAAAATTACCCAGCATTTTAAGGGTGAAATGGCAGAATAAACTTCTCTACAAGAGTCTAGGCATGATCCAGGAATTGTAGATGAGGCCTACCTGTTTAAAGAGGGTTGACTCTGGGCCCGGGGTATTTTTGTGGCTGATACCATCCAAACAAACATTCAAGTAGTCATCTACTGTTTGGAGATAGAGCAGTCTGTTGTCAGAATAGACTACAGCACATAGGGACAGCAGAATCAAACATTCTTCAAGTTGTAGTCGCCGCATCTTTAAACTACCAATACCTAGAATTAAATAAATTTCTATCTTTTAGTGTTTTTTATATTGCATCAAGAACTTTTCAGTTATATTTCAATGCCAGGATGTCCCCTCATGAATTAAGCAAGACTCTTGCATTTAAACTGTCCATTGGGATGGTATAGTAGGGTAGAAACATCGGCACTCTGTTAAACTACCTCTCATGGAAGTTCCAATCTACTGCTTCTTTGGTTGGAGCGGAATTTAAATAATTTTCATCATTGGTAATCTCTATTGTAAAGGATGTATTCGCCTGAATACCATGTCATGTACAGTGGTCCACAATGCAATAAAACCAGAAGGTGATTTTCAGAAATAGTACATGTACTCTGATCAGGGATAGTAAAAGGGACTGGGGTATCTCTAACGGCCTGGTGTAACTAGTCTAGAACTGATGGTATGATGAATCTGTCTTGTGTAAGAAATCTTACACCATAGTTATGAGATGATCGTAGATATTTTACTGTATAACAAGGCAATTCTGCGACTGGGCAGACCTGGGTGAGCACGTCGTCTACACATCACTACACTGAAGAACAACATTAAAATACACTACAGTAATATGATTAACAGCTTGTCTTGTTAGTTATTTCATTACAGTCTGTCAGATCTCGGGAAATCTCCAAATCAGAATTGGTCAAGAGTCGCCTGTAAACCCTCCCTGTCAGGAGAATGTTTCTCATGGGCCATTTTGTGAGCTGCGAGCTAGTCAAATTAATGGTTACCGACTTAAATACGCTTGGTGCCTGGCTTAGCCATAGAAGTTGGGAGGAACTTGGTGTAATTAGTGAAAAACTGGCTGGTCCATTCAATACGGGCGACACTTTAATAAACAAAACCTTTACCTTTTTTACATATGGGGAGCGACGTGGGAAAACCCACCTTATGGTCAAAATTTTTGATTTTCGTTTTTTCAGCGATTATTTTAGTTCGATTTTCCTTTGTTAAAATGATATAAGTCTCATGTAAATGCGTCAAAAAATACGGTTCCTATGAGCGTCCAAAGACGTCAGGTAAGTAGAGAAATATCACGCGAGTGACGCGACGTCAGCGTTTTGGCTAACGGCGTAATCTAAATCGACGTTTGAATTTTCGAGTTACCATATCTGAGCTCTTCTTGATATGGAAACATCTTTCTTGTTTATCCTGGTGCCAAAGCTTAGGAAACAAAACTATCATGTTTAGATTTAATTCAAAGTAACTAAAAAATTCAATTCAGTGGAATGATATTTACATCAAAGGAAATCAAACAGTACAGATCAAGCGGTCAACAAAACGCAATATTCACTTTTGACATGGACTTACGTTATTATTGAGTCAAACCTTCGAAATAAACAGGTCTCTACTTGAAAAGGGCAGCATTGTTATCTTTTTCACTAATGGCCAAGGATCAGGAAATTGCCGGTTTTGGACCGATTTCGGTTGTGTCGGACCGATTGCAACTGGCAAAAAATCGGTCATGATATCACAGACAGATATGGAAATCTTCATTTAACCGTACATGTTTCTCTGTTATCCCAAAATTAATCCGTTAATTGTAATTCCCGTGTAAAACCATGTCTGTAGTGTGTATTTCGGGTTTTGATTATGGAAACTAATCGGCACGCTTGATTGAGAAGTACAAATGACACGTTTATTTCACGAGAACCGATTATTTCAACTACATGTGGTCCATTTTTAATCGCTTATGGTAGATTGCAAGAAATCAGGGAGTATTTTTTTTTATTGAAACGCGTTTTATTAACATTGAACAATTTTCATCATAAACTGTGAGGCTTGAAGATTCAGATCGTTTTTTAAGATGATAAACATCAAACAGATCAACCTGTTTATGTTTGAAATTGATTGACTTTTTCTACAATAGTTATTGAAAGTAAACAGTTCAGAAACAAAATGAAATATATTTAAAATGTATTTTATGCGATGTCAAATTCAAGGTTTATTTGATATTGTAATCTAAGCACAATGTATGGTTTAAAGTATGAAGGACACAGATATGTTTTTTCACCTCGGGGGTAGCGAAGAAGTATTGGAGGGAAGGCCGTATCTGGGACCGATTGGGATTTGGAGATTTCCTGATCCTTGCTAATAGCCGATAAGTCTTTTTCAAAGAACACCCTTCAAAACATGTAAAGATAAATGTGCCAACAGTCTGTTGTCACATATGCCAGCTGAGCTCTAGTTTCGGAGTCGTTGCGGCGACACTTTAACGTTATGTGAGCTAAGTCAAAGTTAATTAAACACCTAGTATGACCAGTTCTATTGAAGACATTATCTTTCATTAGTATACGCATAAAACACACAGCTCCATGTGCCAATCATCTCAATTGATTTTTTATGTGTGTGCATATTTGTTTAATTGCGGAGTATACATGCGTTATATTGCGGTAATTGTCCTTCAGTCAATAATTGAAGACAAGTTTTTCCGTATTGGAAAAGAAGAAATTTTTCAGTCAAAATGAGTTGTGAATCCGAGACCTACATGAAACATCCATTTGATATACTACCTTTTTGGGCTACCCTATCGCCATCCTCCAAATTAAGTAGCCAACGACGAATTATTATTTTACCCCAAAATAAATACAGTGTAAGCTGTTTATTGAAAAAAAAATAATAGCCTATATTATACAACTTTAAAAAATGCATTATCAAATTGATAAAGGTGTCACTAATGATGGAAATCGCGTTTGTTCAAGCGTCAATTTTATCAGGTCAGCAATGCGAATAACGGACCGATAACTGGATGCCATATAACATTGTAATGTTGGACACTAACCATATAACATGCAGCCGCGTGACGAATCATAAGGTCATAGGTACGTTATGACATATGACGCCATTCTCTACATGTTACCTATCGCTTAATGTAGATTTTCAGCTTTGTTTTTTCCTTTTTTCATGTTTAATTTTTCATTTTTTGACTTTTGATTTGAATCAATATCACGAACAGGGTAAACAGAATAAATGATTTGTGTATTTTTCTGAAATGGTTATCGGTATAGCCTTCAGATAATTGTCCGATTGACCTTTGCCCCACCGGATAGTATTCCTACGCCTTGCCCGATAACATTTCCGATTCACGACACAAACCATCTATTGTCTATATATCACTATAATAAAGTATTCCAGTCATGCCACCGTATTCAGTAAAACTAGCCATGTTTTTTGTATGTCATAACCGATGGAGGACACTATTCATCGAAGGCAGCATGCAACTGTTTATGGGTGACAGACAAATAAAAAATGGCGAAATGACTTATTAAAACAATGTCAGTCAAAAAAGAAGAGAACTACATAAAGAGCGCATGTCTTGTGGAACGGATTTTGTCTGTACTTAGATATGTGGCGTGACACGACAGTTATCTACATTGATTAAATATGCATTGTAATCTCATTTATAATTCTCCATAACTCAGTATCAAGGAGATAACGGTGTCTGGTCCGTGTGTCTTGTTGCCATCTTTCCCGATGGTCTGATCCTCATCTATTCGGGGCATTGACCTGCTTTGACTGAAGATTTATGCGGACTCCAAACAATTGGATCTTTCTAAGGAAAAAAAGATAGAGCGATCCCGTTGGTCGAGCATAGTGTTAGAGGCTCAAGCTTTGACTTAAGTCAAATGTGGAATGCTCTAATCTTTGTGCTGTTTTGTGACCGGTGCATTTCCACAGGCATTCTTACCTTTGGAGCTTCTTCATGTTATCAATGGATATGTCGTGGAATAGTGGTAACGTTTCACCACAGACAACTATTCCATTTTCACGGAAGTTTGTTTCACCTCTCCGTCTTTTTGCCCCGCCTTTTTTAAGCTCCGTGATCGGGATCTGTAACTGGGTGTCCGCTGTCGTTTTCTTTGAAATCATCCTCCAACAAGTCCTTTGATATGGTTGGTTTTCTTTCAGAGTGGTTTGATAAGAATGATTCTAATTCCAAAAATCCAAGGACATAACTGTTAAACCTAAGGGGAACTTTAATTTTAAAACGACTGTATAAATATATAACATTTATACATATCATGATAGAATCTAATTGTTAAAAGGGAAAGCGAATAAAGAATTCCAATAACAGTTGTATGTAAATCTAATTGTCAGACATAACGACGCGGTAGTCAGATTTGCTGCAATCACGGTTTTAAAAGTTGAATCCTCGAAAAATTGACTGATAATCTGCAGGTGATTTGTCATACTTTACATGTAGTCACGCAATCAATTAAGAATGAGTTTAAAAAAAATTGATTAAACTAGGTATAGAAGAATGAGAAAAGATTTGTCGGTAGCATTGTTGATATGTTTTCTTTCCTGATCGCGGCCGAGATTTCAATGAAAAGGAGTAGGCCGATCATAGTAAATGTTTTAGTAAATGAATGAAGAATGATTTTTACTCTTAACTGCAGTTCCTTCGGAGACTGGGGCATTTTACCGAGGGTTTAAAGATTAAATGTTCAAACAATAGATCGCGTTTGAAAACAGCGGTGAAACTTAAACAACGCCGTAATAAATGACGTCACTTTGACAGCGATTTATCGATTATAGCGTGTTAAACCATAAGGTGGGTTTTCTCACGTCGCACGTCATATTAAAAATTGCATATTCCCCCTTCCACCTTAAACCCCCAAAACAAACAATAAATTATCTATCATTTTCATGCATTAATTCAACCGAACCCTTGCTTTTGGCGAGTGACAATGAAAAAATTAAATATTTGTTCCATATCATGTTAAAAATAAAAATCATATTTTTGTTCTTAGCATCATTAATAATCTAAGGAATATAAAATTGATATTAAAGGTAATCAGGATTCAAGGTCTTGCAACGTTCATTGAACGTTTATGCAAATTAGGAACCTAATGCTTTGTTCTAGAGAACATTCTGGTATACATATAGGCAACACAACCGCTCAGTCTACGACAGTGTTTTTCACTGATCGGATGTGTTTGTGTCTTTGAGATGTTCATTTGCTCAGTTCGTTACATTGGTGGCAGCGGTGGGATAAAGACTTCTCCTTCTATTGGAGTTGCCTTCCCCACGTGTCTCCCAAGGGCCTAGATTTGGGACGAGTCTTCTCGGAAGTGGGAGTTATGTAACATTCATTGAATGTTTATGCAAATTAGGAACCTAATGCATTGTTGTAGAGAACATTCTGGTATACATATAGGCAACACAACCGCTCAGTGTACGACAAGAGTTTTTCATTGATCAGATGTGTTTGTGTCTTTGAGAGGTCCATTTGCTCGGTTCGTTACAGTCTGTTTGTTTTTAACTATTCAAATCTCCAATGTGATGTACGAATAATGGGCACTTAATGTTCAATAATGATTAAGCATGTTGCATAGGCAAAGGAAGAAATCTGTTTGTTTTCATCATACTTGCATGATTATACACATTGGACAAAATGTGGTAACCTTTGAATCTATATTTGTGAGTGTGTAACATTGTGTAATTCTCAATCAAGAATACAGACTTGTTCACAAAATTTAACCCCCATTAACAGATTACTTTTTAGATATAGGCAATACTGTTAACCCTTACCAAATGTCGAATTTTCAACTGTCTTAAATTGAAAGAGTTTGCAGATGACATTTCAAAATGTGATGAAATTGAAAATTAATCTCCTATTAGGGCAAAAATCATTTGGGGAAAAGGAGAAATTGCTTGTTGATCCAGGAAGGAGAATCAAGAGTGATAGATCAAAGTTGTAAAAACTTGTATCACAATCACTGTAAAATAAATTTAAACTGAAACTGGTTTCTGCCATATTAAGAAATTGCATCTTGTCTATGCTATTTTCACACCAGCTCTTGTTTTCAGTTTAATAATAAGAATAAGAATAATTATTATAATAATAATAAAGACTTTATAAAACAAGGAAACCTATTTGACAATTTAATCTTCCATAAGATTCTCAACAATGAACAAGTGAAAAAGAAAACTAAACGACTAAGGAAAAATAAGGTATTTATATACAATCCAAATAGAGTCTGACTTTCAATCTCTGATTTGCGGACTTAAAGCACAAAATTGCCATTCAAAGTTAATCAATAAGACAAGATTTGTAAAATGTACTTATATACCACCAAATATCAGCATCAATCGCTGTTAAACTATTAAAAAAATGTTTGTTTGGGTTTTTACATTTCAGTGCACATGCGAAAGAAAAATTTATCAGGAGCAAAACATCATCACCTAGTGTTAATTTAACCGTTCTTACAAAGTTAATATGCGGAATACAGACATGTCAAGTGCATGGATTGATTAACAAAGATAAATTCACAACTGTTAGTAAAATAATTTGATAATTTTCAACATCAATGGCAAAATGGGTCTTCAAATGTTGCGACAACATTTTTGTCATATTTGTCCTCCATTAAATGAATCATTCGAAAGTTTGACATGACGGGGGATATTGCCCGATGCAAAATGTTCTCAATATTTCCGGTCGTGTCAAATTGGTTTGCCTAGAGTTAGCCCTGCACTTGATCATGAAGAAGAGGGTGAGAAGTAAGAACAATATCCAAAGTTTTCTGTTTCCCTGTATGAAAATTGACTATCTGTTCTAAGTTGGCTGTTGCAATAACCTCTGGTTTGGTTCACTCTTGAAAATAAAGCGCAATCTTAACGTCTAATTATTTCTACTATGGAATGACTGAGATGTATGAGGGTTGACCGAACAGAAATGCCTGTAAATAAAGTAATTAGGGGTTTGGACATTATGTACAGATGGGTCTCACATCTGCATTTCTTTGATTTCCAGAAGTGGTATCTTCGACGTAATCATCCAGATTTACACACCGCTAAACACGTGTTGCATAACATTAACATACGTCAAAATCCAAATTCCATTGTAGATGCCGGCATTACATATCAACAAATTTACAAAATCAGTTCAAACGGTCAATGAGAAGGACACAAAACGGTGTTAAACAAAATAGAATTACCTTAGAAATGTGTTAAGAAACGAAACTCGAAGACGTTTGTCTAAATACTGGTGGTGAAAATGCCTCGGGTTTCTTCCTTCCGCTACCATTAGACCGAGATATTGACTAAAAGCACCAGTGGTAGTAGTGAATAGTTTAATGGACATTGTCTCTTTCTTATGCAGAGTTATCGTTCGTACCTCACAGACAATGTAGGGGCATATCAAGCCTGGTATCCTGGCCCATGCATACCCGCGCATTCCTAGTTAGGTAAGGAAGCATATGTTCCACTGACTGAATGTGCATTTCCCTATTGCCAGTTCTTTCAGATTTGATAAACTGTTTAAGGATTCTAATCATGTCCATGTATTGAACCCAGAAACACGCAGTTGGGTACGACGTTAACTGTAGTAGTTTTGCGTCAGGTCTTTCTTTCACATGTTCAAATACTTCATTATCATTAACATCTTCAAGCGAATTCTCTTTTCTGACCAGCTGATCGTAGAAGTTTGAGATGGTATTCGATTCCATTACATCCGGTATTGTATCGTCGGTAGCACCACAGTGGCGGATGCAGAAAATTGAGTTACGGGGGGCGTGAGGAAGGCTAGGGGGTCCGGGAATTTTTTATTTCGTATGTTGCATATGGTGCAATCTAGGAGTGTTTTGCACAAGAAAAAGACTTAACAACAGACAAAAATTATACAATATATGAGGCGCTCCATGAAAAAAAATGGAGTAGGCTTATAATGAATTTTCGTAACATGTAACTTTACATTTTTATGGTATTTAATGGATAATTGTATTCAAAACATAAATACATTTGGAACCGGAACTTGTCGTTCCGGATCAGCATGTGTAGGCCTACAGACTGCAAATTCTTATCCAGGATGCGTATAATAATCACAAATACAACGTTGCTATCAAGGTTAAACCAGAGACATAGATAACAGAGATTGGCAACTCCTTCTTTACCTATAGCTGGTTTCTGCGATATCTCGCATGACGCGTTATTTAGCGAGAACTTTCGAGATCTGTCTCTCGACGCTATTTTCAACTAAACGCGAAATAGGCAACACACATTTAAGCGTGTTTTAAGTCATAATTAAATTATTTTCTTACCGAATTTACTATATTGTTATTGTTAGAAAGTTTCTCCATCCAACAAGACCGATCAGCAAGTGATTATCAAAGAAATAAACATGGCAAACTGCAACAAACTTGATTGAATTGTTCGCAATTTCGTGGTTTGTGCGATAAACGTGATAATTGAGTAGTTTTAGATTCAAACTGTTCTAAAGGAGGGTTTTTCAAACATTTCGAATTCAAGTCCATTTTAAAGAAAGGGTTTGTTTTTCTACATTTCCAAATTTTCAGTTTGATATTCCTTGTCATTTAGAAGTTATTCCGTACTGAATATGTCCCTTTTACGACCCTAATGAGTTTAACCATCTTGATTTACAAGCAAAAATTAACAAAGTTGTGCACAGTAAACCTAAAAAACTATGCACTGGATCATATCATACTTGACATTTTCCTGAAGTGTAATTTTTGTTTTATAGTTGCCCGCATTTTTATAGTAATCTTCGCTTCCATAACGAAGTTATGCCAGGTTTACTTAACCACACAAGCATGATCATGATTTCGGCCATTTTATTTTCATCCAAAATATTTCATACTTGTACAAAGTAAAATGTTTTAATGGAGGTTTATTCAAATATTTCTGATTTATGTCCATTTTATTGGGATAATATGATTTTGTCGCTTTCCAAATTTTCAGTCAGATATTCTTTGTCATTTAGAAGTTATTGCGTACTGAATATGTCCCATTTACTACCTTAATGAGTTCAGCCATCTTGATTTACAACCAAAAATTAACAAAGTTGTGCACAGTAAAACTAAAAAACTATGCACTGGATCATATCATACTTGACATTTTCCTGAAGTGTTATATTCGTTTTATGGTTGCCCGCATTTTTAAAGTAATCTTCACTTCCATAACGAAGTTATACCAGGTTTATTTAACCACACAAGCATGCTCGTGATTTCGGCCATTTTATTTTCAATCAAAATATTTCATACTTGTACAAAGTAAAATGTTTTAATGGAGGTTTATTCAAATATCTCTGATTTATGTCCATTTTATTGGGATAATATGATTTTGTCGATTTCCAAATTTTCAGTTTGATATGCCTTGTCATTTAGAAGTTATTGCGTACTCAATATTCCCCATTTACCACCTTAATGAGTTAAGCCATCTCGATTTCCAACCAAAAATTTCAAAAGTTGTAGCAAGTAAAACTAAAAGACTATGAACTGGATCATATCATACTTGACATTTCCCTGAAGTGTTATTTTTGTTTTATGGTTACCCGCTTTTTTATGGTGATTGTCGTGTCTATGACGAATTTATACCAGGTTTGCTTTACCACACAAGCACAAGGATTTCAGCCATTTTATTTTCAATCAAAATCTTTCATTTTTGCATCAATTAAAACTTAAATTGTGTGACTTGGATTTTATCAAACGTGTTATTACTGAAAACGTCTGAATGAGTTTGAATTAATCCCGAATTAAATGCTGACTAAGTTCTATAGTTTCCCGTATTTTCATAGTGATATTCCTATATAAGAAGAAGAAAATCCATTCAATTAATGTACAAAAGAGAATGGATAGATCTTCTTAATCAGAAACACCACGATATTTCCATTTTTCGTCAAACTTCTTCTTAATTCCGATCGCTTGCAAATATTTCAAGTGAAATGTGTCATTTGAAGAACGAAGGGTGATAGAGTCAATCACGGTAGTGGACAATACAGGCTATGATTGTAAATTGCCACCCTATAAAATATGTAGTTTGATGTCATAAAACTTTTTGATGCTAGGGCGATTACACAAGAAGTGTGTGGCGCAAACCCTGTGTCCACTCTCTGACACCTCATTCAAATTTAATGACCTAAAGATCCCGAAAACAAAATAGGGAGGATTTGTTCTGTTTAAAGCGTCTGTCTGGTTTTAAAAGTAGTGTGCTTTGACTTAATTTTTCGTTGAGAAATACTAATAAAAACGAAGGTGCAAGACACACTATTTGCTTTAGCTTAACATTCAAAAAGCTCACAATTCTTTTTTCTAAAATCATTTCGGTCAGCAGCATGATAAGACCAGACCCTTACGTGTTTAAGAATAAGTATGTACTTATTGATTTGCAATCAATATTAGAGGAATCTGCGGTAAGAGGTGTATTGAAAAACTTTGCACGTCAGTTTTTTCTTACGTGTCCTTTCGTTTACTAAAACCACTTTTACAAAAATTCTCATCACATGCATTTTAACATCATAAAATACTTTTAATTTTCTTAAATTGAAACATTTGGCTTAAAATAATGTCATGATGAAAAATGTGTTTCGTTTTGACAAAATGAGCACTGTAAACAGTTTTACGACACAGAATAAATGCAATGAAGTGAGAAAGCAATCTTTTAATATTGACGAAAACTATCATGTCTTAGTGGAAAGTTCATGCCTTGGTCATTAACTGCAACTAAATAGAGTCACTTGATTTATTACAAAATATTATTTAAACCTTAGCTTCAAAGACATTGTCGTTATAAGTACAATTCTGAATTAAATGATAATCAAGCCTGTCATTGAAAAAGAAGGCCTACTGGAACTTTTTCTTTTGTTTTTAACATAAAATCAATTTAATAAAATGAAAATAAAACAAAATGTCCAGAAGTTGTTTCAGATAACCAATCAGATAACCAAAACATAGCTATTTTACTGTAATAAAGAAGTATCAATTTCGCTTGACATCTCCCGTGGCAACGATTAAACAGGTACGCACTTTCCTTATCTCGCAGAACCTCGCGGCACGCGAGAGTTTGGCGATAATTCCGGAGTTGCCAATCTCTGTTATCTATGTCTCTGGTTAAACTAAGAAAAATTTTAAACTAATATTACGCTAAGTGTTGAACAACACAATAGACGATGTTTTCCATGTTTTTCTATAAACTACTAATTTGACAGGGGCCTTCGTGGAGTGGGTCCTCCGTGGCCTAGTGGTTAGAGTACAGAACAGGTAATCACACGACCCCTCTCTGCTGTGAGTTCGTATCTTGGCGCTGCCAATTCGAATTTTCATGGGAGGAAGCATCCTTCCGAAACATTATTTTTAAGCAAAATCCATCATGGCATTTTTCTGGGCAAATCTATGGAGAGCAGTGGACATTTAAATTGGGACGTTGGGCGCTAAACGCATTGTGAAACCACAGATAGCAGATTAAGTTTAAATTGTGTTAATCCAAATACCTTCTAAAGTCTTTGAAGTATGGTTTTCATATTTGAAACTCTTTTCTATGTAAAAGAAGGTACTCCGGGTAATTACCTTTGCAATTTTAGGGCGCGTCTCGGGGCTTCTCCAACAATGATATCGTTCTCTTGGGGATTTCATATTAGATTGTTTCATTCGCTGCAACGTAATTCGAATGTTCTCACCACTGTCACTTTCATTGTATGTCCTGTTTGACTCTTATCTCAACGGTATCCCATATATATCTGAAGTAAGTATCGTTTTAAGCACTGAGTCTACAAAAGGTGTCCACCGACTGCCCTTGACACTGCCTTGCCGCTCATCACTTGGTCAACTGCGTTTGGTGCATATACGGTCTCCAACACACCTTGTAGTCTGGTTACAAGCATAAGATGGCCTATACTTCCGAGAAAACTCATTTGCATAATGGCAAAAGGGCCCTTATCGCAAAAATCGATAATTACGGAAAACGCCGATCAAAGTTACCGAGAATACCCGAGTATGAACGAGTAAATGCGGAAGTAAAATCACGGTAAAGGATATCTCCACTGTTTTCTTTATTTTCGAAGGAATCCGTACTTTTTCGTCGAGAACCAACAAGAAAAAGATGGAAGAATTACAGGTAATCCACATTTAACTTTGTTGTTGTAAATTAAATGGTATTACTTATTTATAACTAAGAAAATACGAGCCTCTACCGGATGACAGATACGTCGTCTGCATTTTTCGGCTAGCTGTCTAACATGTCAAAATTCTGTGCAGAACGTTTAAAGGATATTGATTTAGTGCTTATATTTCTAAAAATAAGATATGTTTGTTAGAAATAAGTTAAATTTGTAAAATTAGCGTATTTAGTTGGAGAAAACGATAATTAAGTGCAATATCTAATGATAGAAACGGCTCTTCGGTAAAGTCCGTGAGTATTGATTTTATTTTTCTATAAATTTATTATTTCGCATCAACATTATAGTGTAACGTCCTAGCGTAGTCGGTGAATGGGTAGGCAGCAACGTTTTTGTCGAAAGGGCCTAGGGTTCGAATACCAACCAGACCTTTAGTTATTTTTGATTTTTGATAAAACATTATTTGTTACAAATATACTAGAAAAAGTGTCAAATATCTTGCTTATAGTTATCATAATTTTTAAATTTCAGGAACTTGATGAATTTTACCGAGTTTTTTTTCAATTCTCAATCAAGATCTATGCCTAGAGATGAAGATGAAGAAGGTATTGCAGTCTGTGACATGATTGATGATGATGAGGAGGAGGAAACTTAGTTGGAGCAGGCTAGAGACGAACCTCGTGTTGGACCGTCCCAAGACAGGGTTAGTCCTCTACTGTCTATAGAGGAAGAAGAGAATGACTTACAACAGATGAGAGCGGGATGTGGGTGTCCACAGAACTGTCTTTCATCAATTGATGACGATTCAATTATAGAGCATATCTTCAACCTAAGAGAAATGGAGAAGGACACAAAAGAAGCGTATCTGATGGAAGCTTTAATAAAAATTGGAAGTGATGCCAAACGCAGCAGGTATGGTGAAAGAAAGAAGACACGATACGAATATCGATTTGAAAGAACCATCATATGCAGGAAATCCTTAACAATATATGGACTTTCGCGTGTCTCACTTGTATGATTGAAGACGCTTTCTAGTAAAGAGGTTGATCAAATGTCACAATAGGTGTTGTTTGGTACCTACTAGCTTCTGAACACACAAAACATAAAGTTGAGTAAACACTGGCCAAATCACTAGGATTTAGATCAATCACTGGTAAGAACTTGATAGATAATTTTCAAGGATAATTGCCTTCTTCAACGGATTGCATAAATCCTGACCAACAAGGCGTTATTGACCTTAATGGTCGGGCAATTTTCAAAAGGATATCTAGGTAGTCAGTTGGGTCTTGGACATTCCTGGTTCTAAGATTCTTCAGACTGATGCATGGACGGTCTAGTGGAGCCTTGTAAAACTTGTTGTATTTCCTCACTAGTCCTAGATACTAATATTTCACAGCCATATACAGCTTTCCTGACACGTGTTCAGTGCGAAGAGAAAATTGTGCTGCACAAGGAAGGAAATTCAATGAGCATCTAAAAGAAGAGGTTGCAGTTATTATCCATCAACAAAGGGTTCTAAAATGTAGTTTCACAGAACAAATATATGTTTCTTTAAACCTGTTCGATATAACAGTTACTTTATGGCGAATATTCACTCATTTGTGCATAGAAAACAACTCTCGGATGAATTCATCGAAAGAAAAATGCATGTTTGTGTGTATACACACCATTTCAGACAAAACATAGGTGTATGCTAATAAAGATCTAGCAAAATCATAAAACAAGTTCATGAATTAAGAAAGATTATGCTTTATATTATTTACATTGTAACAATGATGATATCTACAATTGTTTTAATACTGTCTGCAATTCCCGGTGATAATCGATGACGACTTCCGCCGAGGAAAATCACGCGTATGGAGGTCCATGCGTGTCAAAATAGATTTCACAAAATAACAAAAATGTTTTCTCCTATATCTTTTAAACAGCAGCGAAATAACATGTCGATTTTTTAGGGAACTTTAAGTAATAAGTGGTTTACATGATGCAAGCGTTTTTTTTTTATTTCTGTTGCAATTTGTTTGTTTGAGGTTAAACTGCATCTGTCCTGGCCTATACGGACGGGCCAGGCCCCAAGCTAGAGCATATCGGGAACCAATTTACTTGGGAAGTACTCAATTAACAGGCAATAAAGATAACAATCCCACCGACAAAAGTTTTGGTATACCAACGAAACAGCATCTGTATTTATTCCCTTTATGAAGTCATAAGTTAAATGACCAAATAAAGGAAAGGAGAATGTGATTTCTGGACTAAGGGTGCGTCAGCACCTTAGTCCATTGAATTTACATACCACTTTTTGAAGGACGGTACTTTATCGATACACAAACAGCGGTCTGACCACAATTACTCATTAAACAACCGCCTTCACTGTGCGGACTAATACCTTCTTGGAACTAGGAATGTAGCCCGGATTTACTCGCTTTGTTTTGCTCTATATTAGTATTACTGTTGCCTCATGGGAAATTGTAAAATGTCCAGATCTTCGAAAAATAGACCATCGTTCAGTCTCTGTTCACAGAAATAATATTTATAGTAATGGTGGTAAAAGGAGCAGTTGTTTTCATCGAGATTTTGCCCAAATTTTTTTTTCGAATGTAACCTCAATCATCTTGCTTTAAACATACATTATTTAGTCTTTCAGCGCTATAAGCGCTTTGATTCTTCCAAGTTAACAATTAAAAGTCAAGCTTCACAACCAATTAACACTTTTTTTTCCGTTTTGACAACATCAGTTCTAATCTAATCAGTTCTAAAGCTGTGATCAAACATAAATCATATACTTCTTAAATGTTTAGTGTATAAACTTCTTCTCCAAGTCTAGAGAAATGTATATATATTCATTTTCTGGAAAAATGTATTCATCTTCCTTTCGTTTGTATATAATACCAAATACTTGACATCATAGGGATTGATTGTCTTTATTGAATGTGATTTTATTTAGTATACATGTTTGTGTAAAACGTATTTTCCTCCTAATTTAGGGAAATATATTGTCATCTTTCTCCTATATATGTTTTTGACTCCATGATAGAGGATTTTTGAAGGTACTGTGACGTGAAAATATACTCGTGATGAGCAACGTTTCATTCTACAAATATTCTTATTTTTTAAATAAGAACCCGTTATTTTGTCTGTTAATGCCTATTTACATTGAATATATGTTAAAAACTTCCCACAGGAATGGGCTAAATCCTCGATTGTATTTATGTATTTTTGCACTCAAATTGTTATGTTTCCATATAATAAAAAGTCTGCTGCTATGAAAGCCAGTCAATTATCTTGGATCTAGATTGTATTGATTAATAAAAGGAATAGTGCAGGATAGTCACGACTAAGAAAAAATGACTAATAATCAAATTCCTTTCAACAGAATTGATATAATTATTTCCTTTTAAATAGACACAGCCTCCTACTGTGTCCTGACTACTCTGTTCTCTTTTACAAATGAAAACTATAGCTGTATTAACTTTCTATCTTGTTCTTCTCTTGAAAATCCTTACGATATGTTACTGTCTATGCATGTGTTAAAATGTATGCATTATTTTTGTTATGGCTTTAAGTATGCTTTGTGCTATTTTATGCTGAATAAAAATTGAAATTGAAATAGAGCGCAATATTCATGAAGCAAAAGCAGAATAATTTGGTGGAACAGGTTTGATTTCTTTTCTGTTTTCCACACATTCATGGCAATCAAATGTTTAGATGATTTTTCGCTGGGGGAATTAAAAGTCGCAAATCTTTTTTGATATTCATGACCGTTACCAGTACTCTATATTCCTTTTAATGCAATGTTGTTAACGACTGTATATAAAACTAGACAAAAAGTCTACACTTGGAGTCATTAATCATTTGACAAGTTTTTGATATAAAGATATAAGTAGATTTTTAAGCAATACCTTTGGATTTGGAAAGGTTTTGTGGTAAGCATGGTCACTGGAATTAATCGTTGATACCGATTTTTGCGGAATGTTTTCGGCATTTTGACTGGAATTTAACTCTTCAAAACCACTGTCATCTAGAAGAGAACCTTTTGTTAAGAGAGGTTTAGGTGCCCATGCTGGAAGTCACTAGTTGTCGTCTGTATAGGTGGTGACGAACACTTTCTAATTCCGAGGAAACGTCTTCATAAAAACAACGTTTTACTCCAAATTTGGAAGCTTGACACGCCTTTCTAAATTCTGTGACTATCTTGTCAATACTAAGTACTTTTCTATAACAATTTAAGCACACGAAACCATCTATTACAGAAATTGCACCATCTTTTAATATAAGTTAACTTAGATCTACTACGGATTTGTTATACGGTAAAACACGACGCAAAGAACTTGACTTTTCAATACTTGTGTCATCCCTATTATTTCAGAGGTGTTTTCATTGGTAAACCCGTGTAAAATGTTAAATGATAATTGTGTTCAGATTGGCTCCAGGCTGTACTGTATAGTGTCATCCGGAACTACTTGGGTATTTCCGTGAGCTGTGAAATACACCTCGGATATATGTGTAGGGTTTCAAAATTTGGGGTAAATCGGCCCCCGCGATTAACACCTTTTCCAAGAGTGCACGTTTAGAAGTTCAATGTGTATGGAAGTGTAACGAACCGAGCAAATGAACCTCTCAAAGACACAAACACGTCCAATCAGTGAAAAACACTGTCGTACACTGAGCGGTTGTGTTGTCTTTATATATACCTGCATGTTCTCTCAAACAATTCATTATGTTCCTAACTTGCATAAACGTTCAACGAACGTTACAGAAGTGTTGGACATCCTTTTAAATCATTGTTTTTATCGGTAGCTTATACAAAATGGCGAAATCATAAGGTGACATATAAAGTTGTTTCCTTAATATAATTAAACGACTTTTTAGATTTCATATCTAAGATCTGTTTTAAGAAAACGAAAGTGAAGTGACGTCATTCCGTGGGAAACAACATGGCGTCATCCCAATTATTTCAGAGGTGTTTTCATTTGATAAACCCGATGTGTTCAGATTGCTGTAATGTAACAAAGGGAAGTATTCCTGCGCGAAGTTTGGTCGTCAAAAACGACTTAAGAATTAAACCCAATTTAACACCATATTCATTTTTACTATGTTTGTTACCAAAAAAAAAATGTTGTTAAGATCTTTTATTGACATGCATATTTCGTTTCTTTATTGTTTGTTTTACTGCTCTGTTAAACTTTGTTAAATTGAGCTGTATATATTCCTTCCATTACACATCGCTCTAACAAGTTTCGTCCAAAATGATGATTGCTAATCGTCTCGACAGCAGAACGTATACCGGCGGAACTTGTTTGGCATCGTCTCCCTTCCGGACAAAGGCGTGGACTGTCATTAGCTGATAAAATGGATGCTTCACAATTTTGAATGTACCATCCATAAACCATCTCTTGGCCTGGCGGAGTTGGTCCAGCTGCTTGGTGGAGGCGAAGATTAAATGCCCACCGGTGTCTACCCGGACGTCATCAATCAGGAAGTCGTCCCCCACGAAGTCCTCGTTAAACTCTCTCCCTCTCTCTCTCTCTCTCTCTCTCTCTCTCTCTCTCTCTCTCTCTCTCTCTCTCTCTCTCTCTCTCTCTCTCTCTCTCTCTCTCTCTCTCTCTCTCTCTCTCATTCTCTCTCTCTCTCTCTCTCTCTCTCTCTCTCTCTCTCTCTCTCCCTCCCTCCCTCCCTCCCTCCCTCCCTCCCTCCTCCTCCCTCTCTCTCCTCCCTCTCCTCCCTCTCTCCCCTCTCCTCTCTCTCTCTCTCTCTCCTCTCCTCTCCTCTCTCTCTCTCTCTCTCTCTCTCTCTCTCTCTCTCTCTCTCTCTCTCTCTCTCTCTCTCTCTCTCTCTCTCTCTCTCTCTCTCTCTCTCTCTCTCTCTCTCTCTCCCTCCCTCCCTCCCTCCCCCGCCCTCTTTATCTGCCCTCTTTCTCTCACTATCACATCATTCTTCTTTTTCCTTACAAACACATTTTTATACATGAACATGTTTACTATTATCACACCATTTCAAGTATATAACTGAAATATCGTCAGCGTCAATCCTTGCATCCTAATCGACATGGAGGTGGCGAGTTGGTGACGCAGTGACATTCATCGCAATAGGAACTGCTAAGTATGCAATTGTTGCGGATGTAACTCCGCTGTCTCCTCTGCAGCTTCACACCTGTTGCATCGCCATGCTATCGATACGTCCTCCTTTCGTATATTTATATTTCAATGTATGTATTGCCGTGTAGGCGTTGGTCGAAATATTTCTCCTTCTCTTACAATGTTTTCTACCCCACCAGAAGGTTATTTTCCGATTCCATCACATTTTAAATTGTCGTCTGCAAACTCTTTCAAACTGGGATAGTCGAAAATTAGGCGTTTGGTAAAGGGCTAAGTGATGAGATATCTGCTGGTCCTGATTACCATATTGAGTACCGACTCATTATGTTTGAGCCTCTACTGTCGTTTAAACCTATCTACGATAAATGGGCCAGTCCATTATTTAGCAGAAGTAGATAGGTGTTAGTAGTGTTTTATAGGTAATGTAAACGGTTGCTGTTTGTATTATTTTTGTATTGGCGATACGAAAGCTTTGTGCTATTTTATGCTTGATGAAATGAATTTAAAGACACATCAAAGGAGAGGAGTACAAATGAATTACTATAAAATATATGAAGTTCTTTTATTATGTTCATAAAAGTCACGAGAATTAGTTTAGAAATGCATTGAGACACTTTTAAATAGACTCATTTAGAATACGTTATTTTGTGCTTGAAATATAGTTGTCTCCAATTCAATCATGTTTATCAACAACCTGTTTGTTTACATTTTAAAAATAACGAATTCTGATTGGTCGGTTCAAAAATGTGTGTATCAACTGTCAAGGTCAGAGGTGAAGAATCAGGAAAACTGAATTATAAAACTTACTAATCTGGATTATTTCTGGTTTACTTTTACATTTAAGTCGTGCTGATGGTGTTTTCTGGTGATAACTATTTGAATCTGTCCAAAAGTTTACCAAATAATATAGTTTGATATAGCACTAATCTCCTTTTATGGGCCTTTAACTGAATAAAGGTAATACATATTATGTATTTATTTAAGACAAAACCATTCTGGTGTGTTTATGTTTACATGAGATTAAAGCCGTCATTTACAGTATACGTGGCCATTGAGAAAACACGACCGCTAAAGATAAGCTGCAGTCGACTGTTCGGTTTTCATAACCATGTTGGTACAAGGTAGAGTGACCACAAGACGAGTCATAACGAATACCTACAGCATTGACAATTTTGTGAGGTGTTTAACGTCGTGTCAAACGTTTTTCAGTCATTTTACACTTTTCTTTGAATACGCTGGCATTGGGCTACATCTCTGAAGCATCTTGTCAAAGTAGTCGTACACTCCTACGAAAGCAGCTGTGGAAGTGGGGCTCGAACATCTGATTGCAAGTCCACCACCATAACCACTGAGCATCCATGGTGTTCTAGGTAATGGGGATACCATTACGACTGTATTAATCCAGTATCATATCGGAAAGGAGAAGTACCCTATGGAATACATCGGGCATTTAAGGTAGGATACCCATGATCCGCCATTTTGAAACTAATTCTATCGTCAGTTTACATCGGTCGTTCTCGGTATACATCGGCCTGGGTCGGAACTATTCGCATTAAACCGAAAGGCTCCGACCCCGACCGTCGTATTTTCTTTCCAAAGCGATCGAAGTGATTCGACGAAAGAACAGTTTCTAAAATGGCGGATTATGGGTATTCTACCTTAAATACTATGTTTGCCCCCGTGCCGTTGATACGAACAAAAATGAGAATTGATGGAGTTTTCCTTCAGTTTATCGTTTTCATGTTTTACATAACGCCAACAGTTTTTCGGTGATGATGCGACACCCGGCTAATTATCGATGGAGGAAGACCCCAAGCTCATCTGTCCTTAAGGATTGGTCAAACATGGTAGAACCATTGGTATTCCGTGAGTCAACCAGACTGCCTTCCATGGAAAATCAAATGCCACCACTAGGGACTTTAACCCACGCGAAGAGGTCATGTGAATTTAAGTTCTTTATTCTAACCGAAATGCCGATGAGGCATTGCATAAAGCAAAGGTATATGTACATGCATGAATATAAGCAAATCAAAGAGTGTACTTTTCAAGCATATTTCCGCTACTCTGTAAACCAATATTTAAAGTATTAGTAGTACATGTATGTATCAAATGTAGATGCTTAACTAAACACATTTCTAAAAGGCAACGAAAACGTTAGTATCATAGGTGAAATCCATAAACATGATATTTTAATTTGAGGCAGTAAAATCCTTGTGTAATACACATGTAATACCTGCTTTTAAAACGAGCGAGCAGATCGACTGAGACTCTAGCAAACAATCTTGGGGCGATGGCATAAGACAATACACAATCAAAAACAATATATTTCATTCTATAATAGTTTAGAAATAAAGAGAGTCTTAGTATGACAAATTCTAATTCCAATCAAAATTAAAGGTCGTATGAATGCACGTCATCATCATTTTCTGGAGTTTTTGATTTGACCTCGCCATTCAAAATTATACAAAAAAATCCGTTCTTTTCAATTGTATCGGATATAAATTTCGGGTAGAGGTCGACCATCCATCACAGACGAATGAGTCTGAAGGTGACCAGGTTATCCAATGATACAGCACACCTGCTTACTCCAACAAAACAATTTCAGTGTTCATGGCTCATACTGGCGTCTTGCCGTACATGTTCCTTAACCCTTTACTAAACAATAGCGACATTTAACCACTTTGTTGCAGACGAATCTGGAAAACATTGTGGGAAAAGGAGAACTTGCTTTACACAAGCAATTTCTATTTTCCCCACAATGTCTTCTGCTAAATTAGAAGATTATTTTGCAATTTCATCATATTTTGAAATATTGTCAGCAAAGTCTTGCAATTTGGGACAGTCGAAAATGTTGTGTTTGGTAAAGGGTTAAGCAATGCACTAAGGATATAGTAGCGATCTGTTCAATAGAATATCGAACCATTATCTGGAATCGAACTTACTATGTCCAATAACAAACCTCGTACTTACTGTGTCCACTAACAAAACCTCGTACTTACTGTGTCCCCTAACAAAACTTCGTATTTACTGTATCCACTAACAAAACCTCGTACTTACTATATCCCCTAACAAAACCTCGTACCTACTGTGTCCACTAACATACCTCGTACTTTCTGTGTCCACTAACAAAACCTCGTACATACTGTGTCCACTCACAAAACTTCGTATTTACTGTATCCACTAACAAAACCTCGTACTTACTGTGTCCACTAAAAAAACCTCGTACTTACTGTGTCCACTAAAAAAACCTCGTACTTACTGTGTCCACTAACAAAACCTCGTACTTACTGTGTCCACTAAAAAACCCTCGTACTTACTGTGTCCACTAACAAAACATCGTACTTACTGTGTCCCCTAACAAAACATCGTACTTACTGTGTCCACTAACAAAACCTCGTACTTACTGTGTCCACTAACAAAACCTCGTACTTACTGTGTCCACTAACAAAACTTCGTACTTACTGTGTCCACTAACAAAACCTCGTACTTACTGTGTTCACTAACAAAACCTCGTACTTACTGTGTCTACTAACAAAACCTCGTACATACTGTGTCCCCTAACAAAACCTCGTACTTACTGTGTCCACTAACAAAACCTCGTACTTATTGTGTCCACTAACAAAACCTCGTATTTACTGTGTCCACTAACAAAACCTCATACTTACTGTGTCCACTAACAAAACCTCGTACTTATTGTGTCCACTAACAAAACCTCGTACTTACTGTGTCCACTAACAAAACCTCGTACTTATTGTGTCCACTAAAAAAACCTCGGACTTACTGTGTCTACTAACAAAACCTCGTACTTACTGTGTCCACTAACAAAACCTCGTACTTACTGTGTCCCCTAACAAAACCTCGTACTTACTTTGTCCCTTAACAAAACCTCGTACTTATTGTGTCCACTAACAAAACCTCGGACTTACTGTGTTCACTAACAAAACCTCGGACTTACTGTGTCCACTAAAAAAACATCGTTCTTACTGTGTCCACTAACAAAACCTCGTACTTACTGTGTCCACTAAAAAAACCTCGTACTTACTGTGTCCACTAACAAAACATCGTACTTACTGTGTCCCCTAACAAAACATCGTACTTACTGTGTCCACTAATAAAACACCGTACTTACTGTGTCCACTAACAAAACCTCGTACTTACTGTGTCCCTTAACAAAACCTAGTACTTACTGTGTCCCCTAACAAAACATCGTACTTAATGTGTCCACTAACAAACATCGTACTTACTGTGTTCACTAACAAAACCTCGTACTTACTGTGTCCACTAACAAAACCTCGTACTTACTGTGTCCCCTAACAAAACCTCGTACTTACTGTGTCCACTAACAAAACCCTCACACCAACTTCTTAAAACTTCACTTCCCTCGACTACAATGTTTTGGTCAATTACCGGATTGGGTTTTCACGGTTCAATGAATCTGTTTTGACGGAAAAAGTCTACAAATGGCTATTTCAACCACCCGTAGAGGGTCTTTATTGATTGATTGAACTCCTATGATTAATAGTAATATCAAAAATGTTTTCTTTTGGGGGCACTTAATTGGAATAAAATAATTCTAGCACAACCGAGAAAGAATAGGATATATAATTTTATTAGAAGGCAAAGGTCTTTGGCCATAATACATAGTAAAATGTTAATGTTAGTTTAATATATACAAGCGTTGATGATTTGTACTAAATCATCCAAAGTTCTCAATAAGCATTTAGAGATAATAAGTGTTTAATAGTTATAGCATCAATATTTCTGTAATACTAAGTCTCAATAACATACTATTAACAAAACCAAACAACAACACTCTTGTTAGCGTGTGCAAGACGCGTATATTTCAGTAGCATGTACTATGTGGGCGCAATACAAAAAAATATCATTATAATACTTTTAGATATTAACATGTATTAAACAGTTTGAATAACTGGTCATTGATGTTAACGTATATATCATCTGCTTACGATAAATCGAATAAAACATGTCACAGTCCAATCACATCTAGTTAAATCATTCGAATTTGTGTTAATAAATAAGTGACTGACTGTATATTCGTCATCGGAATACTGGCCGTCCACGAAAAACCCCTTATCAGAGGAAACGTGTGTCCGTCACATGCACGAAAAATACCGGTGATCGATACTTTTCTCAGATTATTCCTAGAATACCGGACGTACGGAACTCTGTCCAGACATGTACCAAAAAAAGGAAAAAAACATTCGTCATTTGTGAGTGTACGTACGAGCATTAAGATTTGCCGAGTTACTGTACTCAAGAACAAAGCAAAAAGAGAATTGAAATACAACACAACCCGAATTTGAACGTTAAGTACAGTGCTACAATAGAAACCTTGCTAGAATGACCACTGTCCACACGGACACGTCCTTATATAGTGACCACAACGCCTTAACCGGTTTTGGTCACGCCTATTGAGACAACAATTCTATGCTATACGATGTACTGCTTAGAATAACATGTCTCTAAAACATACTATCTACAAAACCAAACAACAACACTCTTGTTTGCATGTGCAAGACGCGTATAGATATACAAATTATAGAATGTAATGTCCAAATTCGGCTGCTACTACTTGTTTAGGAAATATAATCCATGTACAACACGCAATTGAATACGCTTCGTAATTCGATTTTACAACTCCAGAGATGTTGTTTCTAATAGACGACTCTCTAGTAAATCTGCGATATATCCATCTTTAGAAGTATGTTTTCCATCTGCCATGCTTCTTCAAACAACGGTCTGAAATTCCTTCAGAATTTGCTGCTGAAGAAGCACCGCTAGCTCGAAGAGAATGCGTACCGAAATTTAAACCTGGTGCGATTAATTTCAGTTTGCTTACAATGTATTCTTTTGCTCTTGTGTAACGTATTGGTTTGTTTGCTTTAATAAGCCTGTATTGCCCTTTGGATTGAAACATGGGATGGAACGAATATGAATCCGTGGTTACTGACAGCTCGGCTGCTGCCATTAATATCTCTAACATAATGTAAGGACAAGCACCTGTTTTACCCTTAGCGATTAAAACCTCTTTACCCTGCCTATATATGTCATTCTTACTTTTCTGATTTTAACGTAAGGTGGTCATTCTTAAAATTGACGTCAGAACAAAATAAAGAACTCATTTCGCTAAATCTCAAAAAGCCTGCGTAACATAATGAAGCACAAAGGGATTGCAGTACATAAGAATCTATTACGTCATTCTTCTGGGTAGGATTCAATCTCAATCTTTTCGCGGCTAAAACAAGGTTCTGTACCGTTGTATTGTCCAAGGGATCCGGATGATCGTGAACTGAATGCATCCACTTTATAGCATATACCGAAGACATAACATGCGCTGATTTACCTTGATCTAGAAGAAGTGTTAGGATTAAGGCGACACTCATATAGCTCGCCGGCCTGGCACATATGTATTTCGAAGAACAAAAATCCTTGAATGCGTTGAAATACCCACTGTACTTTTTCACTGTACTGTCTGCGCGTGACTGAAGAACGTAACCGGTCATGTTCTTCGCAATGTTGTCTTTAGTAACTATTACTGCCTCTAGCATTCTCCTTTCGAAGGTACAACTTAGGTCAAAACCTGTTGGAAAGAAATGAATAATCTAAAAACTTCTTTAAATACTGGCTTATTTTGAGGCATCTATTCTAAAAACCATTCAGTCGAACGGTAATGGGACTCGTCCAAATATGCCGTTATTTTCTTTCCCTTAGCAGACGACACCGATTTTTGGTAGTGTTCGCATATTTATTATGAGCCTTTTGAAATGTCCTTTTAAATCGCACATAAGTGACCAAAATGGTGCGGATATCTATTTTGGAGCTATAGGCGTACACAATGCCTTTTCCTTTTCTAACTTCTTTATGCACTTTGCAATAAGCTTGGGTGGAGGTACGACACAGTTATTCTCACCTGCCCATATCTGATCAAAGGCGTTTACGCCCTCTGTATTTGGTACCCACCATCTAGAATTAAAACGGCTGTAAAGATTATTATAATACGAAGCAAACCTATCTACAGTGTATTTACCCCACACACCATCTCGACACCTACTAAGGTGATCGGCCAGCTGATTTTCTCCTGTGGGATCCACTCGGCACTTATACCGTTTTTGTCGCAGATGTCATTGAGATCTGAAGCAATATTTTGTAAATCACGTTTGCTACTTCCATGTTTCAAGATTGATTTAACGTTTTTGTTATCTGAATATATCTTAACTGAACAGTTCTTAAGAATGTGTAAATAACTCTTTATTACTCTACCTACAGCCTCTGTCTCACGACATGTGGAACTACGGTTGTTTTCATCCGAGTTCCAGCAACCTGTAACCTGATTATCTACGTCTAATACCGACCTTTTACCCTGGCGTGAACCAATACCTGAACCTACAGATGTCTGACAAGGACTCGCAAATGGGAGTCCTGTCGGTGTGATGTCTTTCGCTTTACCCTGGCAGATATCGTCAAACGAAACACTCGCTTCCGGGAGCACATTCGGCATCATATTTCCCATACGACCCTGCCGTATCTCGTCAAACGAGACGCTCACTTCCGGGAGCACATTCGGCATCATATTCGCCTTACAACACTTCCGTATCTCGTCAAACGAGACGCTCGCTTCCGGAAGCACATTCGGCATCGTATTTGCCTTACAACCCTGCCGTATCTCGTCAAACGCGACACTCGCTTCCGGGAGCATTACAAAGGACGGCGAACCTAAAACCGCCATACCCGCCTCTGGGGGCGGTAAACCTCGACTTTTCCGAGAAAAGTGTTTTTGATCAAACAACCATCATACCATTCTCCACTAGCATCAATGAAAAGAAAATATTCACAATAAGTAACCTGATCGAAAGGTTTTCCTGTTGAATTTATAATTCGAATGTCGTTTTGCCAATATTGTAACTCTCCTAAAGCCTCGCCCGTGACTATTGCCGGGGAATTCCAGATCGCTCTAGAGAGAATACAGTTATACATGTACATCTCTCTAGCTCGGAGTCTTACGCCGTATCCAACAACTGTATGCAAAGAATTAATCTGACCCAGCACTGCAGCCGGGATTCTGACAGATATAAGATTATATCGATCCCTCTCTACACATTTTAGAACTAACTCTACCGAGTTCGTTAATCTATCAAAGTCGATTCGAAGCGAAATCTAAAGTGTACGAGTCATTTTGTTCTAAGTGCAGGAACCCATGAACATTTTTCTTCGTCTAAAAGAAAACCGAAATCTATTAATGTAAGCCTTACAAATTGGCTTGACTTTTCTGCCTCCGGGTAATTGTTTTACACCACCTATACTGTCGTCCAAGAACATAATGACATTGTTCCCGTGCGATCGTATGTACGAAACTACAACACGCAGGACTTTAGTAAATATATGACCTGCAGATGCGATTTCAAACGGAAGACGTAATATGCTATCTTACCTCCAATGCTCCAAGAGAACTTTAGAAATGTTCTATGGCTTGGATAAATATCAATGTGATGATAAGCACTTTTGAGATTGAAAGTGAAAAGGTAAGTACCGGGTAGAAAAAGACCCTCTGTTATCTTAATGTCTTCAAATTTCACTATTGAAATGTGCAAATGACTGTCTATATGTCTGCAGTCTAAAACCAACCTGGGTTTGTCATTTCTATTGTATGTAACGGTCGATGGGTTAACAACAAGAGGTATAACTTGGACCATTGAGATAACACCCTTCTTCTGCGAAATAATGATTTCGTTTTCAACAAAGTTGGAATATTTCCTTTGCGGACAATTCCAAGTGGCAATGTCTTAAAGCGAAGTTTATAACCAGAACTTACGACGTCTACTATGTACGTACTATTTGTGGCTGATCTCCATTTATCAGCATGAGCCTTAAGCCTCCCTACAGGTGAGAGGACTGAGGGAAATCCCGTGCATTCACGAACCATTGAAAGATGACTGCCTTGTTTTACGGCATTAGTTTTATCATGCGATTCCATAGGATACTGACGCTGAATAGCAAAGTCGCACAAATAATTATAATGCACATACATCTTATTATTTTTTGCGTGTTCTGCCTTCAGTTTCCTGGACACCCGACATTCAGCCTTATGCATTCGTCTCACGTCGTCTGAATCATCTGCCAATGGGTTGCTCTCATATTCGCTCACGAGCTTCCAGCCATGCTTGCTTGAGTCAACCAACTTCTGTCTATGAGCCAACATGTCCTTAGCTACAAAAAGAAATACTTCTTTAATTGTACGAAACAAAAAACGAAAATGCAGAAAATTTGTCTTGTATAAATTAGTTTAACGTAATACTGCTCATATATTTGGTAAGATTTTCGTTCTAATCATGACTGTTGCATGAGGATCCTGTGAAAGAATTAGCATATATAATACGAGAGGATACAATACTACGAACAGTTTATGGGAGTGACGGTAGACAGGCATTTCCCGAAAAACATGTACAAATCTGACAGACGAAAAACAAAACATATCATGACGCCACATGCGGAATTCCTGTGTATACTTGGTATGCAATTAATGTAAGAACTTAAGCTTATGTCGAATTTAAGTATGCGTTACGTTTATATACAACAAGACAATACTAACGGTTTATGATATATAATTGATCAAGGATATATGTAGTTTGTCATAAACAGAACATATTTACAGCATTATATAATATTTGGCATTTCAGGGGCTACTCACTCGAAAACTAATATGATAAAAATTTGCTAGGCTCTTGCGTACCCAAACCAGCTGAACTACACTCGAGCTAGACTCTGAGCGCCCGGAGAAGCTTAGTAACAGTTGAGGCGAGCTAGACTCCAACACCCAGAGAAGCGCGAACTAGACTCTGAGCGCCCAGAGAAGCTTAGTAACAGTTGAGGCGAGCTAGACACCGAAACCCAGAGAAGCTTAGTATGATGTAATGAGCTAGACTCGGAGTGTCGACCGAGAAGCTGAGACGCTAGACTCTTGAGTGTCAAGAGAAGCTTAAAAACGGATAGGCTAGACTCTGAACGCTTACAGAGAAGCTATCATAAGTTATAATAAAACATGTTAAGATTAAATATCTGAGTATTATGGAATTAAAAGCCAAAATAGAATGAATATATAGCTAAGAGTTATATATGAGTGAGAGCCCCCAAAGTGAACCGAGACCATGCTTTTGATGCGATAAACGCGTTAATTCATTCAAATGAGAAACATTCGATTTGCCACTTATCTTTTCGAACAATGTTCCAATGTTCCGACCAGCTCTTTCTTCTGCGTTTTGGAAGGAAACTTTCATCTTTTCCTCCGACATTCTCTCCATGCCGCCAACGCTCATTTCTGATTCGTACATGCTAACGTTAAGTACAGTGCTACAATAGGAACCTTGCTAGAATGACCAAAGTGAACCGAGACCATGCTTTTGATGCGATAAATAAAACAAATGTTTACATACACGAAAACCGGGACAAGCGAATACATGTAATCCTTCTGCTATTCTATCTTTTGCCTCTGCCGGGCTATTATCACGCAATTCCTCGGCCTTGTTCAATATCTTTAATACCTGAGTGTTATATTGGAACTGTTCCTCGTTCCCCTTTCTTTTAAACTTCGGAACATTCGAAGGAATACAACGCGTTAATTTATTCAAATGAGAAACATTCGATTTGCCACTTATCTTTTCGAACAATGTTCCAATGTTCCGACCAGCTCTTCCTTCTGCGTTTTGGAAGGAAACTTTCATCTTTTCCTCCGACATTCTCTCCATGCCGCCAACGCTCATTTCTGATTCGTCCATGCTAACGTTAAGTACAGTGCTACAATAGGAACCTTGCTAGAATGACCACTGTCCACACGGACACGTCCTTATATAGTGACCACAACGACTGAACCGGTTTTTGTCACGCCTATTGAGACAACAATTCTATGCTATACGATGTACCGCTTAGAATAACATTTATATTGTTATGACTACGTTTTTTGAACACTATTATACTTTAAAAAACAACAACAATGGAAAACAAGAACTGTCCATGAGACAGCATGCTCGACTATTCGATAATGTCGGAGCGGGTTATAGATCAGTGAAATATTATGTGTTTCTAAAACATGTTGGTTCACACAGTGATTCCTTACAACAGTTGTTGAGAAACGAACATGCAAGAAAAACTTTAACCAATACTTTCTAAGTACAAAAGACAGCATGGTTGCTTGAATTCATAATGAGAGAAATTAAATTTTGTAAAGGACCATAAATTGTTACCCTGAACACATGTGTGAAGTATGAACCCAGTCAATACAGTAGTTGACGAGATACAAACTTTCACAGAAAAACGTAACCAAGGTGTGAGGCTGACAGCGACGCCAAAGCACGGGTGAGTATTATCACTTTCCTTATTCTTTGAATAGTCAAGCTAAAAAGGTACACTTTAAATCAACTTTCAAAATCTGGAACAGGCTCAAATTGCCAGCAAAAGGAAATGATCGAATAATTAGCATGAAAACATTAATGAAATTATTGAATTAACTAGTCCCAATTTGACAAAAGAAGAAATTCATAATCTCATCATAAGCAAATGCTCCACTTGCCACATTACTCTCTTTAAGATTATACTGGGGATGCACTGGAATGAGGTTATATGAAGGAAAGAGTTGAGTAGCTTATTTGAAGGAAAGTGGTGAGAAGCTTTAAAGTTCTTACCGTAACAAGTTCCAAGCAATCTTTGTAACGATCCCTTATTGTCAGGAACATGTCAATGACTTGCTGTGTATCCATTTATTTGGGAATAACCACAACTTTCCCTTTCTCTATATTCTGGATATCTCTGAATCCAAATTTCAGTTCAAACGTTTTGTTCCATGCATCCACTACTTGCTGCATGGTGATCAGTTCACTTGTATGTTCAGGATGCGGTCCTTTAGTAATTCTTACTCGTATAGCAGAGGAAAATTTCTGCCATCTTTTTTCATTATCCTTCCAGTA